>JAQZBX010007504.1:0-50384 GCA_029593785.1 Cabassous unicinctus
TTACTCCCATGAATCCCCCATCCCAAACACCCCCCACCAATGATTCTCTGCAGCCCCCCCTTGCAAACTTTCTGTGATCCAAACCTTCCTCAAATATGAAGCCAATATAATAACAAAATACAATTAATAGGAAAAAGAAATAATAATGATAATTTAAATGCAAGAGATAAGTACAAGGAGACTCAGAAGAAAAAAAAGGAAACTTATTTAATAATAAAATATAATGAGCAGATTGGGACATTTGAAGAAATGGGAAAAAGAAAACAAAAAACAAAAAAAAATCCTTTTTTAAAAAGACATTATTCTTTTTTCCTTTTATCACTGCAATATCAGATGTCCAGTGTATCGTGACACCTTCCCCCTCTCATTCCCCAGTGTCTCCCAAATTTCAATTTAATTTTCAAAGAAGTTTTAGGTCACAACAAAGTCACAGATGGAATACTAGAGACTTCCACATACCCAAACTCCCTCCCCCTTCCCAACCCCATATTAAAACCTTTTTTTTCTTATGGATGTTATCATTCTTATAACTGTTATACAAATAGTAAAATATAGCAACTAAAATTTTTCAGTGGTTTGCAGTATAGTTTACAATTTAGACTGTATAGTTTAATAATTTTTGATGATATTTACCATGTATTGTGTCCATTAATGTAAGGTAATGAAGAATATTTCCCATGACCACTACATACCCCATTTGATCTTTTCTGTCCCTTCCTCCCCACCCCCTGAAGCATATGACTCTTGCCTGTCTTGGCTCATGGGATGACAAGATTCATATTTACATGTCCTGGTTATTCTACCCTATCCTTCCTAGTCTACACACCTGTTAATCTTGCACAACTGAACCCAGTAAAATCTATACCCACCTGTCCTATCCTTCAATATGTAACTATACTCTTTCAATTTACCATAGATAATGTCCATCTGGGTGATGGCTCACAGCCTACCCTTCTCTCTTTCTTCCTTGTAGCCTATCTTTCAGTCAGTGGTTCTCAGAAACTGTTATCTTAACACACTTCAAGTCAATGAGGTCATAAACTGTTCTTCCTTCAATGCCTGGCTTGCTTCACTGATCATAAGGTCTTCAAGATTCATCCATGTTATTCCATGTGTTAGCACTTTATTCCTTCTAACAGCTGAGTAATATTCCATTGTATGTATGTGCCACATTTTGCTTAGCCATTCATCAGCTGATGGGCACCGTGGCTGATTCCAAATTTTGGCAATTGTGAACAATGCTGCTATGAACATTGGTGTGCATATATCTGTTCATTTCTTTGCTTTCAGTTCTTCTGAGTATATACTCAGTAGTGGAATTGCTGGATCATATGGAAGATCTATTGTTAATTTTCTGAGGAATCACCAAACTGTTTTCCACAGTTGCTGGACAATTCCACAATCCCACCAGAAGTGGATGAGGGTTCCTATTCCTCCACATCCTCTCCAACACTTATATTCTGCTGTTTTTTTGATAGCTGCCATTGTGATCGGTATTAGATGCTATCTCATTGTGGTTTTGATTTGCATTTCCCTAATAGCTAGTGATGTCCAGCATTTTTTCATGTGCTTTTTAGCCATTTGTATTTCTTCCTTGGAGAAGTGTCTTTTCAGGTCACTTGCCCATTTTTTAAATGGGTTGTTTGTCTTTTTTTTTTTTGGATATGTAGGTTTTCTTTATATATGCAGGATATTAGGCTCCTATCAGATATATGATTGCCAAATATTTTCTCCCAATGGGTAGGCTGCCTTTTTATTTTCTTAATAACATCCTTTGAGGAGCAGAAGTTTCTAATTTTGATGAAACCCCATTTATCTATTTTTTCTGTTGCTGCTCGTGCTTTGGCTGTGAAGTTCATGAAACCATTTCCTATTACAAGGTCCTATAGATGCTTCCCTACATTATCTTCGAAGGTCTTTATGGATTTGGCTCTTATATTTTGATCTTTGATCCATCTGGAGTTGATTTCTGTATAAGATGTGAGATGGTTTTCTTCTCTCTTTCTTTTGGGTATGGATATCCAGTTCTCCAAGCACCATTTGTTAAAGAGGCCATTCTCTCCCAATTGAGTGGGCTTGGTGGCCTTTTCGAATATCAGATGACAGTTTATGTGAGGCTATATATCAGAATTCTCAATTCGGTTCCATTTCGGTAGGTCTATCCTTGTGCCAATACCATGCGGTTTTGATCACTGTAGCTTTGTAGTATGTTTTAAAGTCAGGTAATGGGTACTTCCAACTTCATTTTTCTTTTTCAATATGTCTTTGGCAATTCGGGCCATCTTGCCTCACCAAATATATTTTTTGGTTAGTTTTTCCAGTTCCTTAAAAAATACAGTGTTGATATTTATTGGGATTGCATTAAATCTATAGATTAGTTTGGGTAGGATAGACATCTGGATGATGTTTAGTCTTCCTATCCATGAACAGGGAATATTTTCCCATTTATTTAAGTCTTCTTTGATTTCCTTTAACAGTGTTGTGTAATTTTCTGTATGTAAGTCCTTTATATCTACAGTTAAATTTATTCCTATGTATTTGATTCTTTATTTACAATTGAAAATGGTATTTTTTTCTTGATTTCCTCCTCAGATTGCTTGTTATTGGTGTACAGAAATGCTACTGATTTTTGAGCATTGATCTTGTAGCCTGTAACATTACTGAAGTCATTTATAACTTCTAGAAGGTTTGTTGTAGATTTTTCAGGGCTTTCTATGTATAAGATCATGTCATCTGCAAATAATGAAATTTTCACTTCTTCCTTTCCAATCTGGAGGCCTTTTATGTCTTGTTCTTGCCTCAGGGCTAGGGCAAGTACTTCTAAGACAATGTTAAATGTGAGTGGTAATAGAGGGCATCCATGTCTTGTTCCCGAACTCACAGGGAAGGCTTTTAGGATTTCACCATTGAAAATGATGTTGCCTTTCAGTTTTTCATACATACCCTTTATCATATTCAGAAAGTTTCCTTCTATTCCTATCTTTTGTAGTATTTTTTCAGGAAAAGTTGCTGTATTGTGTCGAATGCTTTTTTTACATTTATAGAGATGATCATGTGATTTTTTTCTTTCAATCTGTTTATGTGGTGTATTATATTGATTGATTTTCTCATATTGAACAATCCTTGCACCCCCTGGATGAAACCCACTTAGTCATGGTTTATAATCCCTTTGATATGTTGTTGAATGAAATTTGCAAGTATTTTGTTGAGGATTTTAGCATCTAGGTTCATTAGAGAAATTGGTCTGTAATTTTCCTTTCTGGTGGTATCTTTATTTGGTTTTGGTATTAGGGTAATGTTATCATTGTAGAATGAGTTAGGCAATCTTCCTTCTACTTCTCTTTTTTGGAAGAGCTTAAGCAGAATTGGTGTTAGCTCTTTCTGCAATGCTTGGTAGAATTCAGCTGTGAAGCCATCTTTTCCTGGGCTCTTCTTAGTTGGGAGGTTTTTGATGACTGAGTCTCTTTCTTTAATTGTAATTGGACTTTTGAGTTCATCAATTTCTTCTTTCATCAATGTAGGCTGTTTGTTAGTTTCTAGAAACTTGTCCATTTCCTCAAAATTATCATTCTTGTTGGCATATAATTTTTCAAAGTATCCTCTTATGATACTCTTTATTTCTGTTGGGTCAGTAGTGATATCCCCTTGGTCATTCCTTATTTTGTGTATTTGAATCTTTTCTCTCATTTTCTTTGTTAGTCTGACTAAGGGTTTGTCAATTTTTTGTTATTCTCGAAGAGCCACCTTTTGGTTTTGTTTATTGTTTCTAGTGCTTTCTTATTCTCTATTTCTCTTAATTCTGCTTGTATCTTTGTTATTTCCTGCTTTCAAGTTCCTTTTGGTTTAGTTTGTTGTTGTTTTTCCAGTTCCTCCAAGTTTGTAGTTAGGTCTTCAATTTTAGCTCTTTCTTCTTTTTTAATATATGAATTTATGGCTATGAAATTCCCTCTCAGGACAGCTTTTGCTGCATCCCATAGGTTTTAATATGTTGCGTTGTCATTTTCATTAGTTTCAAGGTAGTTGCTGATTTCTTCTTTAGATTTACTCCTTGACCCACTGTTTGTCTAAGAATGTGTTGTTTAACTTCCATATCCTTGTGCCTAACCTGATTCTCTGACCCTTAGTGATTTCCAATTTGATTCCATTGTGGTCAGAGAAATTACTTTGTATAATCTCAATCTTTCTGAATTCATTGAGAGTTGTTCTGTGGCCTAGCATGTGGTCTATCTCGGAGAATGTTCCATGTGCATTTTAGAAGAATGTAAATCCTGCTGTATTTGGGTGGAGTGTTCTGTATATGTCTATTAAGTCCAGGTCCTCTAATGTATTGTTGAGAGCCTTTGTTTCTTTAGTGATTCTCTGTCTAGATGTTCTGTCTAATGATGATAATGGTGTGTTAAAGTCCCCTGCTATAATTGTAGAGGCATTTATTTCTCCACTTATTTTTTCCATGGTTTGTTTCATGTATTTTGTGACATCCCGATTAGGTGCATAAATGTTTATGATTGTTCTCTCTTATTGAGAGATTACCCATTTTTTAAATATATAGTTCCATCTTTGTCTCTTATGAAAGTTTTGCCTTTAAAGTCTACTTTGCCTGAGATTAGAATAGCTACTCCTGTTGTTTTTGGCCTTTGTTAGCCTGTAAAATGATTTTTCAGCCATTCACTTTAAGCCTCCTTGAATCCCTGGGTCGAAGGTGGGATTCTTGTAGACAGCATATAGATGGATCATATTTCCTTAACCATTCTGTCAATCTGTGTCTCTTGATAGGTGAATTTAGTCCATTAACATTCAGTGTTATTACTCATAATGAATTTCTTACTTCAGTCATTTTTCTTTGGATAAATGTATGTCATATGTTGTTTTGTTTTGGTTTTGTGTCTTGCTAGTTGCTTTTAAACTCTTCTCCAACTCTCTCTCCCTTGTTTTTTCCTTTCAACTTATAGACCTTCCTTTAGTGTATCTTGAAGTGTAACATTTTATGTAATCTAAGTATCTTTAAATATAAATAAGAAGTATATTTAAAAAGAAATATATTTGACAATACCAGGAGGTAGGAACAAAGTTGCATTAGAATAAAAATGACAAATGAATGGAAACACAAATTCACAGAACAAATCATGGTAATGGGAAATTTTAAATAAGAAGATTTATAAAAGAAACACTACAAATATATATTTCTCTCTTTTTGAAGCAATGAAAACATTGTGTGAAAGGATGATAGTACAAGTCTGTAATGAAATTGATAACCACTGAGTATACTTTTTTGATGGACTGTATGAGGCATGGGACTGTATAACACAGTGAACCATGTCGTCAGTAATACACTATGGTTAACATTACAAATATGAAAGCATTCTCTCCTGAACTATAATAAATGCACAATACTAATACATGGTGCTAATAATAAGGAAATACACTAAATGTAACCTGTGGAGCATAATTAAAAGTAATATTTTAACAATGTTCTTTCATAATCTGTGACAAATTTTCCACAACATTTAAAGTTGAAAGTAGAGTGCTGATGTTAGGAGTTCTAATTATTATGCATGATTGTTTTGTAAGCTCAGAACTTCATTAATAAAAGAATTTTTTTAAAAATCCTATAATTCCACAACAGTAGAACAAAGTACCAAATTAAAATATGGACAAAGACTTTAGCAGACATTTCTCCAAAGAACATATACAAATAGCCAATAAACACATGAAAATATGCTCAATATTATTAGCCACTTGAGAACTGCAAATCAGAATCACAGTGAGTTACACCTTTACAATGACTCAGGTGGCTATTACTTAAAAAATGCAAAACAACAAGTTTTGATGAGGCTGTTGAGAAATTAGAATATTTTACATTGTTGGTTGCAAGGCAAAATAGTGTAACTACTGAGCGAAACATTTCGCCATTTTCTCAACAAGCTAAACAATGAATTCCATATGACCTGGCACTTCCACTCCTCAATATGTACCCAAAATCTGAAAACATGAATCATATACATTTATATAAAAGTTTGTAGAAGCAGTATTTGCAATTGCCAAAATTTAAAAATAGCTCATGTCCATCAACAGATAAACAGGTAAACAATAGAATATTATTCCTCATTAAAAGGAATGCAATTTGATAAATGGTCAACATGAATGAATCTTGAAAATATTCTACTAAGAAAAATAATTCAACAAAAATCAAAAGTATTGTGTTATTCCATTTTTATGAAATATATAGCATAAGATCATTCATAGAGACAAAAAGTAGATTTGAGGTTACCAGGGAATGGCAGGAGTGGGTCTGTTGAAATTATTGTTTAATGGGATAGAGGTCTATTTAGAATAATGAAAAAACTTTGGTAATATATGCTGGTGATGGTAGCACAAATTGTATATGTAATTAATTTCCTAAACTGTAACACTTAAAAATGCAGAAATGGCAAATAAAAAATAAGTTAAAATAATGATATTGATAATAATGTTCCTTTATTTTAGTATTAAAGAGAATTGGTAGTTCAGAAAGAATCACATACATTTATGCACAATTATTCTCCACAAGGGGTAAAATAATAATCTTTTCAAGAAATGTTTTGGAACAACTGGATATCTAAATGCAAGCAAAATAATTTTGTCTCTGTTATTACATCAAATCCAAATATTAACTAAAAATGGATTATAACCCTATAGATAAGGAATACAAGTATAAAAATTCTAGAAATATTGTAAGTGGAATATTTTATGACCATATACTAAGCATGGAATTGTTAGATATAACAATGTTAGCAATAGAAACAAAAACAAAAACAGAAATTTTGAGTCAACGAAAACAAAACTTTCATGGTCAAATGACATTACCCAGAATATAACAAAGCACCTTATCAAATGGTAGAACATATTGTAGGTCATATCTAGAATACAGTTAAATCTAAAATACACTGGCATTGAACTCAGACATATAATACATAAAAATCTCTTATCACTCAATGATAAATTTTTAACATAACTTATATTGTTTCCTTCTCTCTAGTTTATCTATATTCATATTTTGTATGAACAATCTTATATATACAATATGACCCATATTTGTATTTTACATGAGGTTTCACTGTGTTATACATTCCAAGTTTCATTTTTTAGCTTTCCTTCTAGTAATACATATGTTCTTAGGCTTTCCCTTACAACCACTTTCATAACCATAAAATATCTCTGCTAGTCACAAACAACATGATATGCTATCACCATTAACATTCATTTCCAAAATTTACAAACATCATTTTAACCAGTTGTGCACAGATTAACCATAAGCTTTCCATTCTCTATCATTTTTCTATTTTCTGGTAACCTATATTCTAATTATTAATTCCATGAGTTTACATAATATACTTAGTCCATCATAGTGCAATCATACAGTATTTGTTCTTTTGTGTCTGGCTTGCCTCACACAATATAATGTCCTCCAGCTTCATCCATGTTGTCATATGTTTCACGACTTCATTTCTTCTTATCGCTGGATAATATTTCATTGTGTGTATACTCCATACTTTGTTTATCCATTCATCAGTTGATGGACACCTGGGTTTTTTCTGACTTTTGACTCTTGTAAATAACACCACTGTGGACATCAGTGTGCAGATATCTATTCATATCACTGCTCTCAGTTCTTCTGAATATATACCTAGAAACGGTACTTCTGGGTCACATGGCATGTCTATATTCAACTTCCTTAAGAACTACCAAACAGTGCTCTACAGTGGATGTACCATTCTACATTCCCCCCAACAGTGAATAAGTGTTCCTATATCTCCACATCCTCTCCAACATTTACAGTTTTCTGACTTTTTAATAGTGCCCCATTTAATACGTGTGCAATGATATCTCATTGTAGTTTTGATTTCCATTTCCCTAATCGCTAGTGATGTTGAACATTTTTTCATGTGTTTCTTTGCTATTTGTACTTCCTCCTTGGACAATTGTCTTTTCAAGTCATTTGCCCATTTTTCAATTGGGTAGTTTGTCTTTTTATTGTTGAAGTGTATGATCTCCTTATATATCCTGGATACTAAACCCTTATAGGACATGTGAATGCCAATATTTTCTCCCATTGATGAGTTGCCTTTTCATCCTTTTGATAAAATCCTTTGAGTCATAAAAGTGCTTAATTTTCAGGAGGTCTGATTTATTTATTCTTTTGATTTGTTTTTCATGCTTTGTGTGTAACGTTTAAGAAACTACTGCCTACCACAGGATCTTGAAGATATTTTCATACATTTTCTTCTAGGAGTTTTATGGTTGTAGCTTTTATATGTATGTCCTTGATCCATTTTGAGTTAATTTTTGTATATAGTGTGAAATAGGGGTCTTCCTTCTTTGTTTTAGATATAGATATAGTTCTCCCAGCACCATTTGTTGAATAGACTGTTCTGGCCCAACTGGGAGGGCTTGACAGCCTTGTCAAACATCACTTAACTGTAGATGTGAGGATCTATATCTGAGTTCTTGATTTGGTTCCATTGGTCAATGTGTCTGTCTTTATTCCAGCACCATGCTGTTTTTAACACTGTGTGTAAGTAATATGCTTTAAAGTCAGGAAGTGAGAGTCCTCCAAATTTTTATTCTTTTTTTAAGGGCTTTATGGATACTCAGGGCCCCTTACCCTTCCAAATAAATTTTTTTTAAAATTTTTTTTTATTTGTAAAATGATATATAAATACATATGCATATATGTGCATTTGTTTACATAAATGTTATTTGTTATATATATATATATACACATTTTATAAAAGTGCCTAGATTACCCAAATATTTGATAACTGGTTTTTCCAATTCTGCAAAAAAAGGCTGCTGGGATTTTTATTGGGATTTTGTTGAATCTGTAAATCAGTTTGGGTAGAATTGACATCTTAAAGTTATTTAGTCTTGCAATCCATGGAACATGGAATGTCCTTCCATTTATTTAATTCTCCTTCTGTTTCTTTGAGCAGTTGTTTGTAGTTTACTAATACAGTTTCATTATGTCCTTGGTTAAGTTTATTCCTAAATATTTGTTTTATTTATTTGTTATTATAAATGGATTTTTTTTCATGATCCATTCTTTTCTGAATGAACATCAATAGTGTATGAAATGGTATTGAATTTTAGATATTAATCTTGTATTCCACCACTTTGCTGAACTCCTGTATTTTTTCTAGTGGTTTAGATTTTTCAGGATTTTCTAGATATACGATCATATCATCAAGGAATAGTTCAACTTCTTTTTCTTCCTTTCATATTTCAGTGTCTTTTAAATTTTTACCTAGCTTAATTGCTTTAACTAGTATTTCTAGCACAATATTGAATAACAGTGGTGACAGTGGGTATCCTTGTCTTTTTCTTGATCTCAGTGGGAAATCTTTCATTCTTTCACCATTGAGTAAAATGTTAGTTGTAGGTGTTTCATATATGCCCTTTACCATTTTGAGAAAACCTTCTACACCTATGTTTTGGAATATTTTTTTCAAGAAACGGTGCTAAATTTTGTCAAATGCCCTCTCTGCATCGATCAAGAGGATCATGTGATTTTTCATCTTCAATTTATCAACGTGGCTTTTTACACTAATTTATTTCCTTGTGATGACACCCATGCATACCTGGGATAAAACCTCCTTGAACATGGTGTTTAATTCTTTTAATGTTTTCTTGGATTCTGTTTGCAAGCATTTTCTTGAGGATTTTTGCATCTATATTCATAGGGATGTTCTGTAATTTTCTTTTTTTGTAGTATGTTTATCTGGTTTTGTTATTAGGGTGATGTCGGCTTCATAGAATGAGTTTTTTAGCATTTTTCCTGTTCAATGTTTTAGAAGAGCTTGAGCAAGACTGGTATTAGATTGCTTTGAATGATTGGTCAAATTCAACTGTAAAGTCATGTGGTCCTGAATTTTCAACTTTGGGAGGTTTTTGATGACTGTTTCAATGTCTTCAATTGTGATTGGTTTGTTGAGGTCTTCTAATTCTTCTAGATTATGTGTAGGTGTTTTTTTTGTTTATAGAAATTTGTCCATCTTATCTACGTTTTCTAGTTTCTTGGCATACTATTGTTCAAAGTATCCATCTTATTTCTGCAGGTTCAGTGGTAATGCCCCCATCTTGTTTCTGATTTTATTTATTCCCATCTTCTCTCTTTTTTCTATGTCAGTCTAGCTAAGGATTTGTAGATTTTAATGATCCTCTCAAAAAGCCAACTTTTGGATTTCTTGATTCTGTCTATTGTTTGTTTGTTCTTTATTTAATTTATTTCTGCTCTGATCTTTACTATTTCTTTCCTTCATCTTTGTAAATAATATGCTGTTCTTTTTCTAGTACTTCCAGGTGTGCAGTTAGATCTTCAAATTTAGCTCTTTCTTCTTTTATAATGTAAGCATTGAGGGCTGTAAATTTCACTCTCAGCAGTGTCTTTGTTGTGTCCCATAGGCTTTGATAAATTGTGTTCTCATTTTAATTCATCTCAAGGTATTTGCTGAATTTACTTGCAATTTATTCTTTGAGGCACTGATTATTATTTAATGTGTTGAATTATGTAAATATGTTTAAGAATTTTCCCTTTTTCCATTCATTATTGATTTCCAGTTTCATTCCATTATGATCACAGAAAGATTTTTGTATAATCTCAATCTTTTAAAATTTATTGAAACTTGTCTTGTGACCAAATATATGGTCTATCTTGGAGAAGGATCCATGAGCACTTGAAACGAATACTTACCTGCTGTATTTGGATTCAATCCCCCATAGGTATCTGTCAGATCTAATTCACTTACCATATTATTCCAGCTCTCAGTTTCTTTATTTTTCCTCTGTCCAGATGTTCTATTCAAAACAAAGAGTTGTGTATTGATTTCTCCAAATATTATTTTAGAGACATCTGTTTCTCCCTTCATCTTTGCCAAAGCTTGCTGCATATATTTTGGGGCACTCAGGTTGGATGCATAAATATTTAGTATAATTATTTCTTCCTGGTGAAATACCACTTTTATTAACATACACTGTCCTTCTTCATCCCTTATAACAGTTTTGTATTTAAAATCTATTTTGTACAATATTTCTATCATTCTTCCATCTCTTTTTTGGTTACTATTTGCATAGAATATCTTTTTCCAACCTTTCACTTTTAACCTGGTTGTTTCCTTACACCTGAGTTGAGTGTCTATAGACAACATATAGATGGTTCATATTTTTAAAATCCATTCTATATATGCCTTTTGACTCAGGATTTCAAACCATTAATATTCAAAGTTTTTACTGTAATGGCATTACATAGTTGATCCATTTTGTCCTTTGGCTTTCTGTTCACATATCTTACCATTGTCTGTCTCTTTACCCTTTAATTTACCTATCCTAGTACTCTTCATTTCTACACTCTTCTCAAATTCCCTCACCTTTCTTTTTCCTTTTAGACTGTAGGACTCCCTTTAAATCTCTTGTAAATCTGGTCTTTTGACAACATACACTCTCAGTTTTTGTTGTTGTTGTTGTTGTTGTTGTTGTTGAAGACTTTGATCTTACCCTAATTTTTGATGTACAGCTTTTCTGGATACAGAATTCTTGGTTTGTAAGTTTTCTTTCAGTACCTTAAATATCTCCCATTTTCTTCTCTCTTCCATGGCCTCTGATGAGAAGTTGGCACTTAATCTTATCAAGGGGCCATTGTATGTGGTGCTTTACTACTCTCTTGCTGTTTTCAGAATCCTCTATTTATTTCTGATATTTGTCATTCTGAATAGTAAGTGTATCAGGGTAGGTCTATTAAGATTTATTCTCTTTGTGGTGTTTTGTCCTACTTGGATATTGATATTTATGTCTTTCATAAGGATTGGAAAGTTTTCAGTCATTATTTCCTCAAATTTTCTTTCTGCCCCCTTTCCATTCTCTTCTCTTCTGGGACACTGCAAATGCATTTGTTTGTGCATTTTGCTTTGCCATTCAATTCTGAGAAATGTTCCGTTTTTTCCATTCAATTTTCTTTCATTTCTCTTGTATTTTCAAGTTCATATATTCTGTCTTCAAAATCACTAATTCTGTCTTCAAACATCTAAGATCTGCTCTTATGTGTCTCTAGTGTATTTTTAGTCTAATCCAAAATGACTTTCATTCCCATTAGATTTGTTAGTTTTCTTTTCAGGCTTTCAAATTTTTTTTAGGCTCACCCAGTGTCTTGTTAATATCTTTTATCTCTTCAATCATATTTTCTTTTAATTCTTTGAATGGATTTAGGAGGTTTGTGTGATTATCATTTATTAGTTTTCTTAAATTTTATTTCTCTTCAGGATATTTTTTGTTTGTTTGTTTGTTTGGGCCATCTCTTCCTATGTCCCAGTATAGCTTATAATTTCTGTGCTGATATTTTGGCATCTGAATATGTTCATGAATTTACTCTGATGGCCAAATCCTCTTTCTTTCATTCTAGGGTTTTTATTTCCACAGAACTTCTTTGATATTTGGTTCAACTTATTGTAAGTCTTTAAAATTGCTTAGTTTATGTTATCAAAATCATTCCAGGACTCACTAATGGGGCACAGATTTTCTCTCAGGGATTAGAGTACACTGTACTAACAACGGTTTATGTCCATTCAGTTTCTAGAATGGCCAGCAGGTGATGCTGGTTGGAGCACCTTTCCATGGAGGTGTATCTCTCTCTGTTTTCCTATACTCTGTTCTGGCCATAGCTGAGATACACAGCAGGTACTGATGGCCATATTCATTGAAGAAAAGCTCCCAACTCCCCCTCCCTTTCCCCTTGTAACAGGTTACAGGGAGGAAGACATCTGTTCCCTCTCAGTCAGATGCATTGAGCCAGGAGATTTATTAGAGCTTAATATCTTGGGAGTGGGGGAGGGGATCTCTTCTTGGTTGCCAAGGGATTTGGCAACTCACATTTATTGTTTTGGGTTGTTTGTTTCTCTGTCTCTCACTTTCCTGGGAGTTGTGAGGCACTGTTCTGGTTTGCTGACCCCCAAAGCAGGTCCGTCAGCAGGCTTTTGACTATTTCTCTGCTGTTTTTGTAAGAGAGTTGAGCCCTACCTATATAATCTGCTGACATCTACCCACAATTCCTAATAAAATTTTAATAATCCAAATTAAATTGGGAAAACATTTGAAAAGGACTGTCAAGAGAAGGAATAACCAACTAGAACATCAAAAAAATTCTCAACATCATTATTAATTAGGGAAAAGCAAATCAAATGCACAAGAAGGGATCCTTCAGATGTGCTATAATGGCTTTAATAAAAAAAGAATATCAAGTATCAGTTAGAATGTGGGGAAATTTGATCCATATTCACAGATGATAGGGATGTAGCATGACACAGCAACATTTTAAATTCAATTTGCATTAACTCAATATATTAAACATAACTCAATATATGATCCAGCAATTAATTTCTGTGTCCATATCAAAAGCAATTAAGACAGAATTCCATCCAGAAAAGATACATGAATATTCAACGTAATTTTCTTAATAAACCAAAAAGGGAAAACTCCTATGTCCGTTGATTTATGAATGGTGAATACGAAATTTGAAATGTTTACAATGGAACATTATTTGGCAATAAAAAGAAATAAAATCCTAACACATACTAAAACATTTTGAACCTTGAAAACATTATGCTATGTGAAAGAAACCAGTCTCAAAATATTGCAACATTCAATTTTCTTGAAATATCCAATATAAGCAAGGGATAAAAATTAGATTACTGGTGGCTAAGGACTGTGGTGGAGGGGTTTCAATTGCAGGAAGTGGGATGTGACTGTTAAGATTCTTGAGTTTCCTTTTGGAATGAGGAGGAAAGTCTTAACTTAGATAATGATGATGGTTGCAGTAATCTGTAGATAAATAAACATTGTCAAACAGTACATTTTAAATGGATGAATTCTGTGGTATGAGAAAGATATCTTAACAAATATGATAAGAAAATGGTAGGGTAAAACAGAGGAAAAAATTGGTCATAGAAAACATATAAAGAATAAAACAAGGAAGAATATTTCAAACTACTGCAATCCTCTTTTCTGCAAATGGCCATTTTTCTATGTTCTTTATAACACTTTCTTTATTTCTTCCATGCTTCCACACACAAATAGGCATCATTTGTTGGGGGATAACTTTATTCATAGAACAATACACATCTTAATAATGAAGGCGTCTTAATCTTTAATGGTACATTCTGTGTAGGCTTATTAAGCTTTCTGTAAATATTTTCATGCTGCATGAGAATAACAGGAGGTGCTTCAGAGCATCTCCCTAAGATATACATACACATGACTCCATTGCCTAACAATACTTCCATTTTCACTTGAAAATTGGAATCAATCATTAAAAACAGCATATATTAAAACTTTATTTTGGTTCAGAAGTATGGCAGTCAGACTGAAAAAATGGCAATCCTAATTTATACTTCAATTGTACTAGATATATTCTCTTTGTGGAAAAATTTCTATAAGTACGAAAGCTCTAGTAAAGCAGTGTCAATGGTTACAAATTTAAGAGCCAAAAACTAAATTTCTGAATTTGCCAAAACGAAAAGCATAATCAATTACCTACATAAACCTGAATTAATATAATTATACATCATGGCTAGATGAAAAATAAACATATATATACTTTAAGTCATATGCATTGATTTTTCATTGATTAGCATGGACAATAAACATTGAAAAATACATAAAATAAGGCAAAATATATCTTAAAGATACATAATATGATTAAAGATATTGAAGAAATATTAAGAAATAAAAGACTAACAAAAATATTGAGGAAAACAATATAATGTAAAGATCAACAATTTCACATTTATGAAAGCATCAGATTCTGATATACTTCAAATTAACATCAACTTCATTTGAACTTCTTAAAAAAAAAAAAGATAAATCCTATAAGTGAACTCATGATATCCCATTATGCTTTTCAAATAAAAATTAACCCAATACCTATAGATTAATAAAAATAAATTGATTTCTTGATATGCCTGGCTGCCACACATAATTTTTCAAAAAGCTTGTATCATATATCTTATTAATCTGATAAGAGTCAAATAAGTGTGCTGCAACACAATGTTAACCATTATCTCTTGCTGGGATCCCTGAAATATCCTTCTAAAGATGTTCCTTTTTAAAAATTTATTTATTTTTATTTTTTTAAAGATACATCTGTTTTACCCTCTCCCTGCCCTCAGAACATTTGAACCTATAATTAGTACTAGAGTTGGTAGGTGTATGTCCAAGAGACATAAATATTGGTTTGTCCATATGCCATTTGGGCCCTGAATCTCATTGGGGTTGCAACACCTAATCTCCAGTACATTGCTCTCACCCAGGACAACTAACATGGAGATGATGATGGACAACTACCATATCCAGGAATCAAGAGAGTCTACAACTGCAAGCAAGAGTGTCATACACATTGGCCCAATGGGATCACAGCCCCCTCTCAATTAGAGGTGCAGTAGACATCACAATCACAGAATCCTCAGGATTGGGGAATGAACTATTGGCTAAAGTAGATTTACTAGTATTCTATTACAGACTTATTATAATTCTAGCAATGGAAGAAATTATAAGGATGTTCTTAATATCAATTGTGTTACTTTCCAATCAATATTTTTAAAATTTTTGTAAGTTGATGTTTTATATCAAAATAATAAATTAATTTTAAAAAAGAAAATGGGTTAAATTATTATTTTGGGCATTGAAGAACAGGCATTGCTGGACTGTGATCACTGAAAAGAACAAAGAAGCCCAACCATTATTATCACTTCTGTCTGCATACGCTTTCTGAACTTCAGCACAGAAAAGAAGAGCCCAAAAAAGCATGAACTTGTCAGTGATCTGTGGAGACAAAGATCAGAATTTGGGGCCACTTAAATGGATGGAATTTGAGGGGCAGGGCCTTGGATAAATAAAATGTGGCACAGCATGGATATTCAGAAACATGCCCAGGAGATCCATTGAGACTTTGAAAGTAAGCTGCACATGAATACAGAAATTTTCTACAGAGCCAGACAAATAACAATTACATGGAAAAGGAAAACCAATTTGGACAATCTCAGTATGTGCTCAAAGATTTAAAGGAAAATAAATTAAAAAAAGATGTAACTCTAATAAATTCAAATACAGAAATTAAAAACAAGAGAATTGATATTTTAGGACTGATAATTCAATCTGAATTGTTAAAAATACCTTAGAACTTTAAGACAGAGTAATAAAATTATACAACTGAAGACCAAGAGAGTAAAAAAGGGTAAAAATGAGAAAATGAGATGAGTCTCAGTAAACTGCAAATCAATATCATTATCTTAATTGTATAAATTTTCACACCTAGAATGGACAAGACTTGAAAAATTTTTAGGAAAAATAAATGCATAAATTTTCCAAATTTTATGGAAATATAAATTCAAGACACAGGAAGTTCAAAGTATCAAATGAGATATTAAAAGTTTGCAGTTTGGGGAGTTAAAATGCCATGAAGGTATTATCACTGGATTAACACCTCTGGACTGTTGTCTAATATTTTGCTTACTAATTTGTGTAAAAATTATAAAAATTTCATAAGTAATCTAATTAGTTTATGAAGTATGTTCACATTTATCATTGGATTTAGGCAATCTACTTAAAAACAAAAACAAACAAACAAAACAACTGTATGTCCTGGGAATGAAAGTCTATGTATCTTTAATTATTATGAGTTACCCTTTTCAGAATATGGACCCTGGCATTGGAATATTAAGCATGGACTGGGTTTAGATTCAGAATAAAGTGGTTGGAATAATATTCATTGTTTCTCAGGCTTCTGGTTAAGTATGGAATGGGGATTACTGTATTAGTCAATGTTTGTTAGACTTATTTTAATGACAAATTTTCAGGCATTCAATGAGCATTTATTTCTTAATGATAGGTTTGTATGTCAGTCAAGCTTTGCTTCATATTGACTTGTGTTTAGATATGCTCATTTTGTCTCATATAGGACAATGATTGGAGGGCAGAAGCTGTCTGGAGTATATTTTCTTCCATAAAGAAACTACCTAAGAGAAGTATATTTTCTTCCATGTTTGGAAACTACCTAAGAGACAAATGAAAAGCACACATTTCTGGTCTTCCACCTCCAGCTGAGTTTGACAGTCTGTAAAACAAGTTCAGAAAGAATTTTAGTGATGGTGTTCTAACCCAGGAGATGGACCATACTCAGACTTTAAGACTTTAGTTATTTTTATTGAGCTAAGCCTGCGGGCGTTTGCAGCACACGTCACGCAGGAGAGAACTGTAGCCCCAAGGTTTTAAAATGGCTCCCTTTTAAAAGGGGTTGCTGTTGCAGTTTGCAAGCAAGCAGGATGTACAGAAGTGGATTGTGGCAGTTAGCTAGTATTTGCACAACTTTGGTATGTAAGGTTTTGATAACTTGGGATATAGTTGAGATGTTTTTGCAAGGTCGCTCAAGGGAGGGGAGGTTATGTGCTTCCCAGATAGGACACTCAGGGAACAATAGAAAGTTTTCTTTTCTAAGTTAGTTTGGGTAGGCTAATTTGGAGCTAGAGTACAACATTCCCCACTTCTTTAGTTAGTGGGTTAAATTATTGACTTATTGTAGTGGTTTTTATTTATTGGCAAGCGTTGGTAGGACTGGGCTAATATTATTAGTTTGACAGATTGGACTCAGTTCTTGAAAAAAGTTATAAGTTTATTGATAATGATAGGACCACAATGAGGCCTAAAAGTAATAATATGAGAGGGCCTGCTAAAGCCGAAATTAAGGTAGTTAGCCATGGAGACCAATTGAAAAGGTTTTGAAACTAAGACTTAGGGAATTTTTTTTGAGTTTTTTTTTTTTGAGTTTTTTTTGCAGTTTTTGCATGGATTGTTTAATAATTTTTGAATGGTTTGCATAAAAACAACAGGTTTTTCTGAGGGCGGCACATAAGCCCCCCTGCTTTAGAAATAGCAAATTTAGTTCTTTTCTGTTTTGTATAGCTATTTTTGTTAAGGAATCAACTTGTTTTTTAAGATATTGTACTTGGGTTTGCAGGAGAGTGACATTAGCAGAGAAAGTAGTTGAAAGTTTTTTAATATCAGTATCAGAAGTAATTATGGCCGCAGCTTCTATGGCTGTTGAACCCGCAATCTCTAAGGTGGCTAAGATAGGGATTAGGATTGGAGTTCTTTTTTGTAGTATAAGATGTTGATCCTGAGCTAGGAAGTGGGCAGTACCTGAGGGTCCAGCATATAGGTAAACCTGGGGAATTATATAAACACTGATATATAAGTTAGAAGCATTACTAGGGGCAATACAGCGGGTGATACTAGATGAGCAGGCAAACCAGGTACCCTTGGGGTTGATTAAGGTCTAAGTGGATTCTGAAGCAGTAAGGGGGACCGTGTTTAGGCAATTGTCTTTATAGAGTGAGTTGTTTATGCAGTAGCTGTTGCTGATGAAACAAATTCATTGTCCTTGGAGATTGCTGAGGGTGAGTGTTCCTTGATGAGAACAATCAGACAGGTTATTAGCCCTAAAGTCGTTGTTATCAGAGTAGGAGATGTTCCGGGGGGCAATTTCTCCCGTTAGGTTGGCACCAATCCCCACATAATATGGTGGTGCCGGATCGACGCAGAGCTAATACTCAGTGGTGATGGCAGGCTGAGTTTCATTCAGAAGGGAGAAAACAGTGTCTAACATAGTTAGCAAAGAATTACTAAAGGAGTTCAATGGATGCGATGGCGCCGGGAGTTGGAGAAAGTTAGGGCTGGTGTTAGGCAAGGATACGTTTATTTGGGAGGTGGCATTTTTAATCTTATTGTTTAGGGTTAATGAGGGGTTTAGGATCAGGTTAGGTTCAACAGGGTGTCTAATTGGGAGCCCCAATTTAGATTTAGTAGGTTTATTCTTAGGAATTCAGGGAAGTTTTTGTGCAGTGAACAGAGTTTCGGGGTCTTGGCCGTGGGCATATAGGCGCAGACCCCAAGTTCTACCAGTAGCCCATTGGGGATCAGAGGGGTTTTTAATGGTCAGAGTAACAGGATTGCAAGTTTGGTTATTACAGTTAGGATGGACTTTTTAATGTCGCATAGGTGGATTAAAAGTAGTTTTTTGGAGGAGACTCAAGTTGGGGTTAGTTTCTCCTCCAGGAGTTTATTTTAATGCTAAGGTTTCACAACTCCTAAGCTTTACAATAGTAATTGGTAATAGACCTATAACGCCTCCTCCTTTGTTTTGTGGGGCGTTCAGGGCAAGCATAGTGCTGGGTATGCTATAGTACCTGGCTGGTTTTACCCTTGTCACATTTTATGGCATCTAATTGGGCATTGGTGAGAGAGTTATGTGCCAAGGCATAATGAGGAGCTCCCATTCTGGCTCTCTTTCTAATCTCATGGTCGCAAAGGTTATCATCGAAGAATTGAGAGAAATCGGTGGTGAGGTTTACCTGTGTAGTATTAAAAGTTGCATTAGTAGCTATATGCTTTCCATCTCTGGTTCGAATTAGGACACATTGGTATTTGGTGGGAATGAAGGAGGCAAAAGTAGCAAGTAGACTAAGGCTTAGGAGGAAACAAATTTGAGTTGAAGTGGGTTCTTGCCATCTGGTCTGACCTCCCATTTCTTTGGGATTTGGTTAGGATGTGCCTTTTTTACCTGTGTATGGTGCAACTAATGGCATTTTTCTGTTATTTTAACAGCTGTTGGAGTTGAGAGGATTATAAGAAAGGGTCCTTCCTAGTTGGGCTCTAAAGTTTTTTTGTTGAATTTTTTAGTCTAAACCTAGTCCCTAGGCTTTATGTCAGTTGTTGGAAGCTGAGCATCCTCTGGTTGTCTTCTCTGCTGGGCTAGAAGGTGTGCTTTCTTCTGTATGAGGTTGATAGCCTGTAAGGACTTGAGAAACTTTTGGTTAGTTAAGTTACCTAAGTGGTCTAAGTGTAACTTGGGGATTATGGGAGGTGGTCTTCCATAGATTATTTTAAAAGGGGTTAAATGTTTTAAATAAGGGGTACATCTGGTTCTTAGTAAGGCGAAAGGGAGAAGACTTACCTAATTTTTTCCAGTTTCCAGTTTTAATTTAGTTAAAGTTTTTTTTTAAAGTTTTATTCATCCTCTCTACCTGTTCTGAACTTTGAGGCCTGTAAATGTAATGTAATTTTCAGTTTATTTTAAGTGCCTTAGCTAGAATTTTGGATATCTTGGCTATGAAAGCCAGGACATTGTTGGACCCCAATGCCAAGGGTAAGCTAAATCGTGGGAGGATTCTTGTTAGGAGGTGTCTGGCAACTATATTGGCAATTTCATACTTGGTGGCAAAAGCTTCAGTCCATCCGGAGTAAGTATCTATAAAGACTAGGAGATATTTATAGCCATATATATTTTTTTAATTTTAGTAAAATCTAATTCCCAATGTTCTTCTGGTTCATGACCTCTGATTCAGACCCCTATACTGTGAGAGATTGGGGGCTCTGGGTTGACCTGAGCACATGCTGAGCAACAGGTTACCTTTGAGTTGGCGATGGTCTTTAGATTTGGAACATAGAAATGTTTATTAATCAGAGCAATTAGTTTCGAGGTACCAAGGTGGGTGCTATAATGGAGCTTCTGGACTAGGGCAATGCCTAATGCTTTTGGCAGCAGCAGGCGCTTGTCGGGTAATCATTGCCAAGATTTAGCCTCGGTGGTGCAATTCAGTTTTTGTCCCAATTCTTGTTCTTTTTGTTTATAGCTAGGAGAAGTAGGTAGGCCTCCTTGGGGAAGAAGTGGCAAGATTTTAAGTGGTTTCAATTTCTCTAACGCTATCCGCTTTGTAGTTAGGTTTGCAAGATCATTCCCCTTTTTGGTGCTATTTGGCTGGGTCTCATGCCCTTTGCAATGGATAATGGCTACCTCCTTAGGTAGCCATATAGCTGCTAAGAGAGCTAAAATTTCTTGTTTATTTTTAATTTCCTTTTTAGCCGATGTTAAAAGTTCTATTTCTTGGTAGAGGGCTCCATGTACCAGGGCAGTTGTAAATGCATACCAGCTGTCAGTATAGATATTGACTTTTATACCTTTTGCCCAGTGAAGCGCCTGGGTCAGAGCAATTAGTTCTGCTTTTGGGGCTGAGGTTCCTTGGGGCAAGGCCTGTGACCAGAGTACTTGCTTTTTCGTGGTCACCACTGCGCCTGCATATCTTAGTTCATCTTTTAGATAACTGTTTCCATCAGTGTAAAGCTTATAGTTTGGGTTATCTAGGGGAGTATACCGAAGGTTAGGCCTAGACCCAGTGATAGCCTTTAAAATGTCCAGGCAATTATGGACAATTTTTTTATATTTAGAATCTGGCAGCAGAGTAGCTGGGTTGAGAGCCGTGGACTTAGAGAAAGTGACTTGAGGAGGATTTAGTAGCAGCACCTGATATTGAGTAAGACGCGCATTTGAAATCCAGCAGTCAGGTGGGGACCTAAGGAGGGCCTCAGTGGTGTGGCCCCTGATAATCTGCAAGTTCTGGCCCAGGATTAATTTTTGTGCATCTTTGACAAGAAGGGCAGTTGCAGCTATTGCTCTTATGCATGATGGCTATCCTGCAGCTACAGGGTTTAGTTGCTTGGAGAGATAGGCCACTGGGCATTTCTAAGGCCCTAAGGTTTGAGTGAGGACCCCCTTGGCAATCCCCTTCTTTTCAGCTATAAACAGCTGAAAAGGTTTCGTGATGTTAGGTAGGGCTAAGGAAGGGGCTGAGGCTAAGGCTTGTTTGAGGGCGATAAAGACCTGTTCTTCTTCTCGAGTTCAATGAAGGTTAGGGTTTTTTTCACCTGTGTAGGCGTATAAGGGTTTTGCAATTTCAGCAAACCCGAGTATTCAGAGCCTGCAGCAGCCTACCGCCCCTAGAAATTCTTGTACCTGGCTCTTGGTGGTTGGAGTTGGGATACTTAGGATAGCTTTTATTTGTTTTAGAGATAGGTTTTTTTTACCTTCTTTCAGATGGTAGCCTAAATATGTGGCCTTTCATACGCAGATCTGAGCCTTTTTTATGGACACATGGTAGCCAAGGCATGCTAGTTTAGAGAGCAGTTTCTTGGTGGCAATTAGGCAATCCTCTACTGATGTTGCTGTAAGAAGGAGGTTATTTATATATTGCAAAAGAGTTACCTGAGGGTGGGATTCTCTGAATCCCAGGAGGTTTTGGCTCAGTGCTTCATCAAAGATGGTTGGAGAGTTTTAGAATCCTTGCGGGAGTTTAGTTCAGGTTAGCTGGCCTGAAAATCCCCCTTCAGGGTCTGTCCATTTAAAGGCGAAAATGGGTTGGCTCTGAGGTGCCAATGGTAAGGTGAAGAAGGCATCTTTCAGGTCTAGTATATAGTAGAAAGTCCGTCTTTGAGGCAGAGAGCTCAGGAGGGTATAAGGGTTAGGCACAGTGGGGTGAATGGTTTCAACCCTCCTATTGACTTCCCTTAAGTCCTGTACGGGTTTATAATCTCCAGTCCCTGGCTTTTTTACTGGTAGAAGTGGGGTATTCCAAGGTGATTGGCAGGGAGTCAGTATCCCCACTTCTCTTAATCTTTTGATATGTTTTTTTATGCCTTTTTTTGCCTTCTGAGTTATAGGGTATTGCTTGACTTGAATGGGGAGAGCAGTACTTATGAGTTGCACAATGATAGGAGGTTGATGCAAAACCAATCCTGGTGGGTTGCTTTTTGCCCAGACCCCAGGGATTTTAGTAAGTAGGTTTTGGATATAACCTTTTCCCATAGCCTCTTTGGGCTTTTGTTTAAATAGAATATATTCTTCAGAGATAGGGACAGTTAACATAATTGATTGAGGGAGCTGATCTCCCAGTTGTAAAATTCTCTCCCCATCTTTAAAGGAAATGGTTGCCTTTAATTTTTGCAGCAAATCTCGGCCTAAGAGGGGGTATGGGCATTCTGGCATTACTAAGAAGGAATGGGTAATAGTACCCTTTCCTAAGTCAGTAATTCGGGCTTGAGTTCATGGGTAAGATTTAGGTTTTCCTGTTGCCCCTATGATAGAAGTCTTCTGGGATGAAAGTTCCCTGGTTGTCTTTTGGAGAACTGAAAAGGTGGCCCCTGTGTTTACTAGGAATTTAGTTGACTTCCCTTCAACTGTTAGCTTTATTATGGGTTCCTGGGGGCCAAGCTTGAAGGAACCCTGATCCCCTCAATCTTCAGTTTTTACTAAGAGGCGGGCCAGTTTCTTAGGTTCCTGAACCTTTTTGCTTATCAACTTAGGACAATCCTTTTTCCAGTGCCCCATCCCCTTGCAAAAGGCACATTGGTTCCTTTTTGGGTCTCCTCTCTCCGGCCGCCCCTTGGGAGGATGGGGTCTCTGGGTTGGTGCTGCCAACAAGATTTGCGAGAGCTGCTTAGTCTGCTCTCGAATGGGATCCTCTTTATTTTGAAAAACTTTCTGAGCTATTTTTATCAGTTCACTTTTAGCTTTTCCTTTAAACCCTTCTTGCTTTTGAAGTTTCTTTTTAATGTCTGGGGCCGACTGAGAGACGAACGCCATGTTTACCATTTGTTTATTATTTTCATCTTCTGGGTTTAAGGGAGTGTACATTCGATATGCCTCCAACAATCTCTTTAAGAAAGCAGCCGGGGACTCATCCTTACCTTGCATGACTGTGCTCACCTTAGTTAAATTAGTAGGCTTTTAAGCTGCTGCCCTTAGACCCCTGAGTAGAGACTGGTGATAGTGGCGCAAGGCTGTCATCCTTACATCAGTGTTAGGGTTCCAACGAGGTGGACTCAAAGAGAGTGATTCTTTTAATTCATCCCACCTAGTCTGGGAGTCCCCCTCATTGTCCCCCAAGATAATCTTAGCAGCCTCCCGATGGATTCTCTCTCTCTCTTTAGAAGTGAACAAAGTCTGTAAAATCTGCTGGCAATCATCCCAGGTAGGCTGATGGGTGCGGAAAATAGTTTCTAAAAGTGAAATTAGCCTCTGGGGGTTCTCTGAAAAAGGAGGGTTCTGGTGTTTCTAATTATAGAGGTTAGAGGTGGAAAAGGGGACATAAATCATCTGAGTATGGCCCAGAGGTGGCCCTGGTTGAGGAGGAACTTCCCTGAGTGGCAACAGGGGCACTGAGGAATCAGGGCCTGGTGGAGGGGGCTGATAAGGAGTTCCCCCTCTCGTGTGGGGAGGACTCTGGACCTCCCCTTGGGGCGAGCGCCCTGGGGCCTGTTGCTGCGAGGGAGTTCTTGGGTAAGGTGGGAGGATAAACTGGCTTTTAGTTATATCATCAGTTTCCCCCAGCAGAACAGGATATAAATGGGGTTTTTGTTTTTTTAATTTCCCATCTTTTTTCTCTTTCATGGGATCCTGTGCCCCTTGAGGTTTTGGGGCAGTTACTAAAATGGTTTTTCCCCCTACCCTTGCATACATATTCCCCTTCCTCAATTTCTGGCATTTCTGGATATAATCTGTTTTATCATGCACAATGTCAATCTAAACATCTATATAAACCCTCTGGTTGGGGTGGGGAACCCCATAAACAACGGACCGTATAGCAAACAACAGAGATAAATCAAACGAGCCTTCTGAAGGCTAATCTATTTGGAAGGCTGGCCATTCAAGTTCACAGAGGGTCCGTAGGAAGCCTGCATTTGCTGGCTTCCCATAATTACAGGATCTCTTAAAGAAATCAGAAAAGTTAGCAAGAATGCATTTAAGAGGAGTCCGTGGAGTGGATTTTCTTTGTCCCATCCTGTTAGGGTTGAAACAATTAAAACACTAAGAAACACTGAACGTAAATAGACAGACAAACAAAACACTGGAGACTAGTCTCACTTTCACTCACACAGCCAAGTACCAAAGTGAAACCTAATGGTTTCCAAAATCAGGAGAGGGGATCCCGACCCTGATTTGGGAAGTGCAGTACTGCAGCATCCCTCCTGCAACAGCCCCACAAATGCTCCAGAGCTAACACAAAAGGGAAAATCCCTTACCAGATTCCTTGAGGCCACAGTTTTAGTCCGAATCCGATCACAAATTGAAAGCAAAGGTGAGGAAGTGGAGGCACTTTCTGCTTAGTCTGAGGAGGTTGACCCCAATTAAGGGGGACCTCTCAGTGAATCTCGCTGGGGCCTACAAATGTTCTAACCCAGGTGATCGACCATACTCAGACTTTAAGACTTTAGTTATTTTTATTGAGCTAAGCCCGCGGGCGTTTTCAGCACACCTCACGCAGGAGAGAACTGTAGCCCTGAGGTTTTAAAATGGCTCCCTTTATAGGGGGTTGCTGTTGCAGTTTGCAAGCAAGCAGGATGTATAGAAGTGGATTGTGGCGGTTAGCTAGTATTTGCACAACTTTGGTATGTAAGGTTTTGATAACTTGGGATATAGTTGAGATGTTTTTGCAAGGTTGCTCAAGGGAGGGGAGGTTATGTGCTTCCCAGATAGGACACTCAGGGAATAATAGAAAGTTTTCTTTTCTAAGTTACTTTGGGTTGGCTAATTTGGAGCTAGAGTACATCAATGGGTAAGGAAGAAATCCTGACATGCTGGTTTTGGCATGAATTTTTATTTTTATTTATGACATCAGGCTCTTTCACCCATGGTTTAGCATTTCAACAACTGAAATTTCCATTGAAAATGATTTGAAAATAAAATGTGTTACATAAACAAAATAGAATGTTATTCTGCCACAAGAAAGAAAAAATTTCTGAGACATATTGCAACATGGAAATAACTTGAAAATATTATTCTAATGAAATAAGTGACACACATTCAGAGCAGATATTGTATGACTTCACTTAGATATCTAGAAATAGCAAAATCTCAGAAAAAGAAAGTTAAACATCACCAAGAGATGGAGGGTGGAGAAAATGGTGAGAGTTTGGGAAGAAAAATACCAAAGAACATCTTTTTCTAAAAATTTTAGTTACTGCAGACTGTCTTTTCTCACAAAACAAGGGTAACTTTTATTTAGATCCATTATAAAATTAATTGTTGACTTCCATACAGATAATATATCATCTTTTTAAGATAAAGTAACAAGTACCTTAAGAAAGTTATAAAAAATCTACAGTTAAAAACCAGCAGTTGAGAAGGCATGTGCTAGGAATTCCATGTTCCTTAAAATTCTATTTAGTGATGAAATCAAGGAACACACATAGTGGTTTGAAAGTGGGCTTTGAATTATGTTTTTTAATTGGAGGAGGTATGGGTTTACAGAAAAATCATGTATAAAATCCAGGATTCCCTTGTACTATCCTATTTTTAACACCTTGCATTAGAGTGGTTCATTTGTTACAATGGATAAAAGCACATTTTTATAATTGTGCTACTAAATATAGTCCATGTTTTAAATTAGGGTTCACTGTTTATACTTTGTTCTTTTCTATCAGAATAAAAATGAATAAAAAGGAAAGGAAGACAGAGCTACTAAGATAAACAAACATATAATATTTTTGAAAGGAAAGTTTGGGCCATTAAAGTACAGATGGGAAGATGCAAAGTGCAAAATGACATCTCCATTTTCATGGAGATATATTTATAAGAGGAGGTAAATCTAAAACTTCTTAAAGACTCATGAGAAAAGTGAGAGGTGAAAACTCACTAGATTATATGTGTTCATTAGGTCAACGTATTTAAAGTGAAGAGTCAAAATTGCAAAGTATCCACTGTCTTACGTTCCCAATGTATAGAAGTTTGCAGGAGGGAATTGAGAAGCACCTTCTAAATAAACACTAATGGGAGCCTCTCTGAAGACTGCAACTGGAAAAGTGACAGTTTACAGAAAAACAGGCAGTTTTGATTCAGGTTAATATGCTCTATGAACAACTCTAATAATTTCAAGTTGAAGTAGAAATTGTAGTTTGGCAAGGTATTACCTGAATGCCAAGAAAACAAACCTATACTGAATGGTATAACATCTTTTATGGAAAGTACAGAAAGAACATGCAGAAAAGGTTAAAAAAAAACAAAATGGCAAGTGAGACCTGGTAAAGATGTTAGAAAAATAGGAGAAAACTTCCAGGTAGAAATGTCTACATTGTAAGGGAAAATTTAGGCAAGATTGTTTGAAGAGTGCCTTATTAACACCACAGATCATACATTTTCTAACTCTTCAGAGGGAAATCCCATAAGAGAGAATCTATAAGATTAAAAAAGAAGTGCGTGGGCCATAGAAGAATGCAAAGCAAACAGTTCTCATTAGCTTATCATGTAGCTGAGGAAAGGCAATCAAGCTGAGAAAATCTAATGAGGCTTTCTGAAAGAAGTGGGATAGCAAGAAATGAATCACAAGCAAGGAAAATTCAGAAGTTTATGATAACATTTGTCTTGCAAGACTGGAAACACAGGTCTTAAAAGGTAAGCGAGGTTACAGATATGCAGAAAGGAAAAATAAAGCACCAGAAATTAAATCTGGTTATAAGAGTACCTTCTTCCAAATTTCCCAAACCAGGAACAAGGAAGGAAAATCAATGTCCTTTTCTAGAGATTGTAGATGTTATATACCAGTCATTGTTTTCCCCCAAACATGGCAAATATTTTTCATAAACACACATTCCTTGTGCAAATTCTGCCAACTATATTTAGGTTCCCAGGTCATGACCTCTAGAAACACATCATCATGGTAAAGCAGTAGCTTAGAAGAATTTCTCAATTTACTTTCCTTCCTTTAGGCACAATCTTTGGTAACTTTATTATTATGTATAAAGCATATAAATTACCCTTTGTCAAAATTTAGTCATGTGTTCTACACTTGGCGATGCTGTGGTTATTTGTGTAACTGCAAATTTTTGTGGCTAATGAAATATTTAGCAACACACTTATTTGTGAATCCCTGAAAGAATTGTTCCTATTCCACATGAGAAGCCTTCCAGGCAATAGAAACTGAAAGAACCCAACAATTTCAAAAGCACAAATAGAATCTCTTACATCAACCAAGATAAGAATTAGATTCCTTTGATCATTACCTGAAGGAGGATTTCATCCTTGTTCTTAATTTCCCTTCTGAGTAATTGATAAGGAAAATTGAAAATGAATTCTGTCTGTTATGTGAGTTTCATTGGAACTTTTTCAAGGCATGTAATCATGTAGAAATACAGTATACCGCATCTGGTTTATGCTGCTGGACAACTTAAAGGAATTCAATGTAATATTCAGTTAACTTTCACCTTTTCATGCACTGAGTCATTGAAGCTAATATAAGTGGAAAAATCTGTCCCATTTTGAGTTTGCTCTGGTTTAAGTTTACAAGACTAGATTTTTCTCCTAGAATGACACTCAGACATACAGTAGAAAAAGAGAAGAGCAGACACCTGATGGGAGTGTGAAAGGGCATTGATTCTTTTTCTTCTGTTTCAATGGGAAAGAATTACCTCTTAATAACTTTGACAATTTGCTTCATGCCGCATTCATTCTTCCCTAAAAAGAAGAGTGCAGTACCTTATAAGTACTTTATTTTTATGCATCTGAAGTAAAAGAGAGGTTGTGTGGAATAAAGGAGTGTTATGGGTTCATTTGTAGGCCCTCTAAATATATATTGATATCTTAAAGTAAGGTGAGACCTTATTTGGAAACAATGTCTTTGCAGATGTAATCAAGTTAAGATAAGGTCATGATGGAATAGGGTGTGACTTAAACACAACAGCCCCTTGTCTGGGGCTTTCTGTTTGGAGGGTTTAATTCTGATTCAATCTATTTAACTGTTACTGTGATGTTGAGTTCTATTTCATCTTGAGTCAGTGAAGAGAGTTTTTTGTTCATGCCAAATGTCCATTTCACCTAAGTTATCTAATTTTTTTGGCTTTCAATTGTTCAAAGTATCATTTCATGAATATTTTTATTTCTTTGAAATAAAATAATAAGAATTATTTCTTATTTTAGCTATTTCTTCCATCTCCTTTTTTTCTTTGTCAGCCTAGTGAAAGTTTTGTCAATTTTATTGATGTTTCAAATAACTATCTTTTAAGTTTTTTTCTCTCTTTCATTCATTGCCATGATTATAACTAATATGTCCTTTTTTTAAGGCATTTTGAGTTTGGTTTAAACTTCTTATGTTAATTTCTCTAGCTTGAGTTTAGGTCTTCACTTTGAGATATTCCTTCTCTTTAAATATTTTTAGAGCTATTTTTTATTCCCTATTTGCACCGAATTTGCTGCATCACATAGTTTTTGCTATGTCTGTTGTCATTTTTATTCACTTCAAAATATTTCCCAATATGCCCTATGTTTCCTTTTGACATATTGTTTCTTGAAGGGGAAACTGTTTAATTTCCACATGCTTTGGATTTTTCAGTTCTCCCTCTATTTTGCTTTCAAGCCTAAATCCATTGTGGTATTGTATGATATAAATACTTTTAAATTTATTGAGACATTTTGTAAATGAATATACAATCTATATTATGTAATGACCCATGTGCACTATTATAGTCTTGTTTCACTGGGTAATGTGTTCTGTATATGTCTTTTAGATTCAGTTGGTTTATACTACCAAGTAAATCTTCTCTTTGTTGAACTTCTGTCAATATGTTCTATCTGTTATTAAAAGTGGGACTTTGAAGAATCCTTCCATTAATGAAAAACTGTCTATTTCTCCCTTCATATCTGTCAAATTTGCATCATATATTTTGGGGCTTTGACATTAGATATATATATATATATATTTAAAACTTATTTCTTATTGTTGAATTGATTCCTTTATCGGTATATTTTCCTTCTTTGTCTCTTGTAACAGTTTTTTACCTTTGGTCTGTTTTATTTCATATTAATATAACTACACAAACTATACCATTGAAAAAATTACTAAATAAAATGAATATTTTTCCATCCATTCACATTCAGCTTTCTCATATCATTGGCTTTGATGTGAGTATCTTGTATAGTTGACTCATTCTGTTTAATTATTTCTGCCATTCTATGTCTTTTGATTGGAGAGCTTAATCCATTTACATTTATAGCACTTACTAATCAAGCACAACTTTTTCTGCCATTTTGCTATATTATCTTTGTCCCTTTATACCTTCTTTGTTCCCTAATTCTTTTCATAATGTCTACTTTTGTATTTATTTAAATTAATTTTGTATTGTATCATTTTAAATCTCTCCCCATTTCCATGTACATTGTTTTTCCAATCTTTTTTTGGGGGATTACTTGAATTTGACATCTTAAATCTATAAAAATGTCACTTGATTTGATGTCAAATTAACATCAGTAGTGTACTCAAATATAGGTCCTATAACATGCTATCCATGCTTTACTGTAATCATGGACATTTCCAAGAAAAGATCCCACCCAGTGCAGCACCACAAAAGAAAAACATATCTCTCAGTGTGAAAGTGATTTACTGTTAATGCACATGCAGAGAACTTGGGTCCTCCTCCCAAAACCAGTTCAAAGTGACATGTAAGCTAAGGTTTTTATAGGTAAAAGAATGTGGTAGGGGAGAAGAAAAACAAGTACAAAAAAACCCCACCAAATAATGTGATTATGTTAGACCCTCCAGGGGTCTTGTGAGGAGGGTACATGCAATTTCTTAGTCCTGCATCATCTCAAGCATGTCAAACTTGTCCTTGGTGTCAGCTGCAAATTAACCACAGTTTATATATTGCTGTGCAGTTCCCAGATCTTCATGACTCACTTTTAGTTGATTGCAACAGGAATGTCCACATTTCATCTTTTCTGGGAGGGAATCACTGATCTACTGAGCCATATGGTTCTTCTGATACCATTCTGCTGCTTTTCCTTTGATACAGTATCTTATTTCTGTAAGTAGAACTGAGACACTCTGGTTAAAATCCTTCAAGTAACTAAGTACAAAGAGTAAATTTCTAAGTTTAGATTAATAGAAAACCAGCTCAATTAGTTTTTGGAAATGGTATTAGAAGATTCAGAGCTGCTTAAATGAAGAAATTTAATAAATATATTTTCTAGCTCTCATGTCCAGCTTTTTCTTGTCCTTTGAATAAATTATGTCTTTTAAAATTGTATGTCCCTAAAACATACCTTTATCATTACTTTGTATGCATTAGTATTTTAGAACCACTGAGAAGTAAAAAGTGGAGTTACATGTTAAAAATAGAATACAATGGTACTGGCATTTATAATTACCTATACTGTTAACATTACCATAAGCTTTTATTTCATTATGCCACTTTGGTCCACCATTTAATGTCTGTTCTTTTCACTCTGAAAAAATTCCATTAGCTTTGCTTGTTGGGCACAGGTAGTGGTGATGAACTCCCTTAGCCTTTGTTTATTTGGGAATATTTTAAAAATTCCTTCCTTTTTATTTTTATTTTTGATCTAGTTTTAATTAATTTAAAAAATACTTAGATTACATAAAATGTTACATAAAAAATATAAAGGATTCCCATATGCCCCACTCCCCACATCTCCCACTTTTCCCCACATTAACAACTTCTTTCATTAGTCTGGTACATTCTTTGCAATTGATGAACACATTTTGGAGCATTGCCACTAGGCATGGATTATAGTTTATATTGTAGTTTACACTCTCTCCCACTGAATTCTGTAGATTATGGCAAGATATATAATGTCAAAGCAATGCCCACCAGCAAGGCACCAAAACCCAGAGCTATCTGCTATGAAGGAGGAATAGAATAGATTGAAGAGAGTGTATTTAGGAGACAATGGAAGTGTTCTGCATGATTTTGCAATGATGGATACAGGCCATGTTAAATTCCATCAAAAATTATAAAAGGGAATGCTCTAAAATAGAAACTCCCTCTTTTTTAAAAGGCAGTCACACCAGATTAAAATTGTTAATTGGTGTGATGGTTAGGCTCATGTGTCAATTTAGCCAGTTAATGTTATCCAATTGTTTGGTAAAGCAAGCACTGGCTTAATTGTATGGTAAGATTATTTTATAGACTTAAATCATCAGTGAATTGATTGCATCTATCATTGATTATTACATCTCCAACCAACTGAGGGGATTGCCTTCATCAATGAGAGATATCTCATCTAATCAGTTAAAGGCCTTAGAAGGAGAAGTGATTTCAGTAGTCAGGGAGAGAATTCTCATCTCTACTTCAGACAGCCAGCTTCTCCTGGGAAACTCATTGAGGATCTTCATAGAGTTCCTGGCTTGCAATCTGCTCTAGGGAATGCAGACCCATGAATCACCATGGTCATATGTGACCATTTTATAAAGTCTCATAATGTATATATGTATGTCTTGTTGGAGCTGTTCCCTGTAGAACACTGACTAATTCAGCTTGATACTGGAGTGGTTCTTAGGAAACAGAATCTTAAAAAAGTGATTTCATAATTGGTTTTGGGGTGTTTACAAATGGCTCTCTATTTTGATTAGATTCAAAGGCACTAATTACTCTGTTTCCAATAATAAAGAGGCCACTAATAGTCAATGGTGTGAGTTGATAGTAGAGATAGGCAAAATATAGCTACTTCTATGTTTATAAGTGGCAAAGCTCTAGACAAGAATGCTTTTGATATCTTAACAGAGTTTTGTAGAATTCAAAGATACAATGATGTTAGTTGGTTTACATAAATATGATGAATAAAGTTATAGAAGAAGGGGCTCAGCTGACTGCTTCAAATTTACAACTTAAATGTTGCATGAATTACACAAAAGTTTCCACATGTGCCCTGAAGGAAAATCTTGGGTTTTTGCAGCAGGAAAATAGAGATCTCTGAAAATGAGAACCAGAGTCTCATTGTGTGAGTAGAAGAGTTAAAATGGAAAGTAAAATCTCAACCTTGCAATGTGTCTGCTATCAAAGTGAGGGCACTGATTGGATAAGAATGGAATCTTGAAACTGTGATGGAGGCATATGGGTTGATAATGATGGCAGTGCAGATATTGAAATACTAAATTCTGCTGAGTTTTTGTGAGATAAACCAGTAATAATCTGCCCTGAGGAAACAACTATACGACCTGCAGTATGCCCTGATGAAATAGTTCCCACCTTCAGTTTGACTTTAAGAAACAGCCACCTCACCACCAGTCTACCCCAAGGTGTCTGCCATTCAACCTCCATTTGAAGAGATTAATCCTGTCTCACCACATGAAACTACTACAGAATGCCCAGAGATAATTGGTTTGCAATACCTCCAATCCTTTGCATTACCAACCTTAGCAGTTTGGCAATGTTTATGGATTCCAGAAATAGATATTGGATTATGTTTGTAAACAGGTCTGTTAAAGATAGCACTTTTAATTGATTAAATTTATGATTAGGACTTGGACCATGACAAATGACACAGTTGGAGTTTTGTTGTGGAGTCTTGAGCTGGAGCCCTAGGAATTAAGCACACAGAGGGGCTTGGCCCCGGGAAGAGAAACAAGCCATTGACTTAATAGTCTACAGCTAGCCTTATGGAGATAACAGAGCAGATGGGCCCAGAGAAAGGCAAGCCCCTGGAACAGAGGAACCCAGAAAGCCTGAAACCTGGCAGATGTCAGCAGCCATCTTGCTCCAACATGTGGCCATAGACTTTGGTGAGGAAAGTAACTAATGCTTTATGGCCTGGTAACTGTAAGCTTCTATGTCAAATAAATACCCTTTATAAAAACCAACCAATTTCTGGTATTTTGCATCAGCACTCCCTTTGACTGACTAATATACCAACCTCAGCCACCGCTTTTCCTTCTACACTTACAACTAGACTAAAGTCACAATAAGCTCCCAAAAGGTAGGTACAAAACATGACCCCTGAGGAAGTATTTTACACTCCAAAAGAACTCCATGAGTTTTTCAATTTATATTGACAGAAATCATGGGAATATATGTAGGAGTGGATATTAAGGGTGTGAGATATGGTGGAACAAATATAAAGATAGATAAGGTTGAATTTATTGATACAGGCCCACTAGGCAGAGATTCTGTATTGAATATTGTAGCTTGAGTAGTTAGAAAGGGCTCTAACAGTTTGTATGTGTGCCTGGCTGAAACATGTATTGAAGTTTGGCTAACCTGAGGTCAAGATGCCAGCAATTCCCTGGTATACTGTTAATGAGGGGATCCAAAGTCTTAGAGAGATTGGAAACTTAGAAAGGATTTCTCATGAAAGACCTGCTCACCCAACCCAGGATTGCCCCAGGACACATCCTTCATGAAAAATGTGAAGAATACATTTGTGTGACTAACTCCATCTTCCTTGAGGAGCAACATGTTCCTCTTCTCTGTATGTCCAATATTACTTTTGGAACTGTTGTCACTGAACTGGGAAACTTTAACCCTATGAGTATGATATGATCCTGAGTTGGCAGAAACCAAGTGGAAGCACTTAATCACCAAAGTCAAAGTGGGCAAGGCTACCATGATGAAGAACAGACTCAAAGCAGCAATCAAAATAGTCTGAGTTGCACAGACCTATGGTGTTGGCTAATATATCATAGGGTACCTAGGAGTAAAATAGATTGACAATTCCTACTTGATCTATATAAACAGAAGTAGTCTTGATGGAGTGAACAAAAGTCTAATTTGAATTGTAGAAACAAAGAGTCACATCCCCTTAATTAATTTCCACACTTGAGACAGTTTACAGACCCAGAGAATCTTGAATGGGGAGAAGATATTGTCCCATTTTGGAAGGGCCCTGTCAGATTGACAAAAATTTATGCTGTTAATTTTCCTCCCAGCCTTCCTCAAAGAGAACAACAACCTTATACCAGTGAAACAGTGCATTGTGGAAAAGGAAATTGTCAGATATGGGAATTGTTAGACAATGTCTCAGAAGTGACATTAATTCCAGGACAACAAAAATATCACTGCAGTCCACCAATCATTGGTCAGAGTAGGGGATTATGGAGGTCAGGTGATTGATAGTGTTTTTTAATATATATATTTTATAAGAGAAGTTGTGAGCTCAAAAAACATTCAGACATAATGTGCAGAATTCCCATGAAACATTCCTCCAACACCTTACAATGCTGTGGCACATTTGTTACACATTACGAAAGAACATCATCAGATTATTAACACTAACTACAGCCTATAGCATACATTTGCTATATTTTCCATATCCCCCTATTATTAATGCCATGTTTTAGTATTGTACATTTATTATAGTTCATGAGGGAACACTCTATTTGTGCTGTTAACCAAAGACCATCTTGAACCACATGGTTTACTGTGTTATACAGTCCCATGCATTGTGCACTCTATCCAAATTGTACACTCAGTGGCTTTCACTTTCATCAAAGAGTTGTGCAGTCATTGCCTCAGTACATTTTTGAATGTTTTCCTTAGTCCAAAATAAAAAATGCAATAACCCCTATTATTGACCCTTAGTGTTATATAGTATCTTCTTTGATAATGATGCAAGAATATTACAATATTGCTATTAACTATAGTCCAGAAGTTACATTAATTATATTTTTCCATGCATCACCATATTCTTATCTCCTTGTAATAATGACATATATTTGTTCAAGATGGTAGAAGAATATTTTTGTATTTGGATTATTAACCACAATCCTCATCCACCTCTAGGGTCACTATGCTATTCAGTCCCTAGATTATTCTGTAGCTTTCTTCAATTAACATTTACATTCCTTGACTACCTCTTTCTGCCACAATCCTACTTATAAACTATGTTAGTTATACTCACTATAAAGTGTTACCATCAACTCTATTCATTTCTACATTTTTACTATCCAGCTAATTAAAAATTCTACAAATATTAAGCATCAGTACACCTTCTCAGACCTCATCCTATCTCCTAATAACACATAGGCTAATTTTTAAATCTGTGTGTTTATTCTTCATAGTTCATAAATATTAGAGAAACCATACAATATCTGTCCTTTTGTTTGACATTTCACTCAGCATAATGTCCTCAAGGTTCATCCATGTTATCATATGTGTCCAAATTTCATTTCTTGTTATAACAGCATAGTATTCCATCTTATGTATATACCACATTTTGTTTATCCATTCGTTAGTTGATGGGCACTTGAGTTTTATCCATCTTTTTGGCAACGGTGAATAACACTGTTATGAATATCAGTGTGCAAATGTCTGTTTGCAACACTGTTTTCAGTTCTTCTGGATATATTCCTAGTAGAGGAATTTCTGGATCATATAGCTTCCTGAGAAACTGCCAATATATCTTTCAAGGAAGCTGCACCATTTTACACTCCCACAAAAAGTGAAGGAGTGTTCCAATATCTCTGCATCCTCTCCAACACTTGCTGTTTTCTGTTTTTTAAATAATGGTCAATCAATGAAGTGTGAGATGATATCACATGATAGACTTTTTAACAAATAAATTTTATTGAAATATATAAATAGAGCATAAATTCATGCAAATTGTACAATCAATGGTATTCAGTATCATCACACAGTTGTGTATTTATCAGTTCAATCATTTTAGAGCATTTTCATTATTACAGTAATATACTATTAATAATAAACAAAAAGCAAATGAACAAAACTCATCACCTCTCAATCTCTCTATTTCTCCTTTCTCTATGTAGCTGTTACTCTGTTTCCTTCTCTCTATTAATTTATATTTATTATTTGTAAAACAGTCACATACACAATATCACCATTATTCATATTTTGAAAGAGGTTTCACTATGTTATACAGTTAAAAATGTTACATTTTTAAACTTTCCTTCTATTAATATACATGTCCTTAGGCTTTTTCTTTAGACCACTTTCATACCCAGATAAGACCTCTGTTAGACACAAACACCATGATATACTCTAACAAATTTCCATTCATTTCCAAAGATTTACAACTTTTAACCAATTCTGCACAAATTAATCCTCAGATTTCCATTCTCTACCCTCATTCTATCTTCAGGTGACCTATATTGTAAGCATTAATTCCATGAGTTTACACAATTTATTTTTATTCATAATACTGCAATGATACAACATTTGAACTTTTGTGCCTGGCTTGCTTCACTCAACATAATGCCATCCAGAATTCATTTTTCTTACCACTGCATAATATCACATTGTGTGTATACACCATAATTTGTTTATCGATTTATCAGTTGATGGACAACTGGGTTATTTCCAAATTTTGGCAATCATGAATAACATCAATGTATTAGTCTTCCAAAGGGGTGCTGATGCAAAGTACCAGAAATATGATCTTTTTACCTATAAAGGGCATTTATTTGGGGCAAAAATTTTCAGTCCCAAGGTGGTGGAAAGCCCAACTCAGGGTACCATAAGAGGTACTTTCTCACCAAAGTCAACTGCCATGTGTTGAATCAAGATGGCAGACAATCTCTCCCTGGTCTCTCAAGATTTCCAACATCAGTCTCTGGCATAATTTCATTTCCTTCTGAGCTTTCTCAGCTGCTCTGTTATCTTCAGCTGCAAATTCTCAGATGATTGGCTCATCTCTCTTGGTATCTCCAGGATCAAAACTAACAAAGTTCTCTCCTCTTTCATGTCTATGGAAGTCTCTTTCTTCCATGGGTCTTCATGAAAGAGTGTACATTTATATAGGCCCACTAAGGGGGCAAGACTCAACCTCAATTATACCTTACAGTGGTGGTCAAATCAGATCCCTAATCTTAATAGGTAATTTAATCAAAACATCTCAGGTGAATCTAATACAATGAAAAGATATCACACCCAGAGGAATAGACTAGTTTATGAACATAATCTTTCTCTTTTTTGGAATTCATAAATAGTCTCAAACCACAACTGCTATGAACATTGTTGTGTAGATGTCTGTGTTATCATTTTTCTGTTATTCAGAGTATATACCTAGTAATGCTATTGCCAGGGCACATGGCAAGTCTATATCCAACTTCCTTAGAAACTGCCAAGCAGTCCTTCACAGTGGCAGTATATTCTACATTCCCACTAAGAGTGAATAAAATTTCCTATCTCTCCACATCCTAACACGTATGGTTTTCCAACATTTTATTAATGGTGGGTCCAATAGGTTTGAAATGATATTTCACTGTAGTTTTGATTTGCACTTCCCTAATCACTAGTGATGTTGAACATTTGTTCATGTGTTTCTTCACCATTTATATTTCCTCCTTGGACAACCATCTTTCCAAGTCTTGTTTCCATTTTTCAATAGGGTAGTTTTGTATTTTTATTGTTGAGTTGTGTTATCTCTTTATATATCAAGGGTATTAAACTGTTTTTGGATATGTGATTGCCATTGAGTCAGCTGCCTTTTCAACCTTTTGAAAAATTTCTTTGAGGTACAGAAGTATTTAATTTGGAGGAGGTCCTATTAATCTCTTTTTTCTTTTGTTGATCATGCTTTGGGAGTAAGGTGTAAGAAATTACCACCTACCACAAAATCTTGAAGATGTTTCCCTACAATTTCTTCTACAAGTTTTATGGTTGTTACATTTATGCTTAGGTCTTTGATCCATTTCAACTTTAGTTTTGTATAAGGTGTGAGAAAAGGGTCCTCTTTCTTTCTTGTGGATATGGCTATCCAGTTTTCTCAGCACCATTTCTTGGATAGACTGTTCTGTAATTGTTGAAAGGACTTGAAAGCCTTGTCAAAAATCACGTGACTGTAGATATGAGGGTCAATTTCTGAGTTAAATTTGTTTCTATTGGTTGATGTGGCTTTCTGTTAGTACAATGCAGTTTTTACCACTGTAGCTAAGTAATATGCTGTAAGATGAGGAAATGAGTGTCTTCCAACATGTTCTTCTTTTTAAGACACTTTGGCTATTTGGGACACCTTACTCTTGCAAATAAATTTGATAATTGGCTTTTGCATTTCTGCAAAAATGGCTGGTGGGATTTTTATTAGGATTGTGTTGTATATGTAAATCAGTTTAGGTAGAATTGACATCTTAAAGAAGTTTAGTCTTCTAATCCATGAAAACAGAATATCCTTTAATTAACTTAAGTCATTCTTGGTTTGTTTTAGCAATGGTTTGTAGTTTTCTAATACAGGTCCTTTATGTCCTTGGTTAAGTTTATACTTAAATATTCGATTTTTTAGTTGCTATTATAAATGGAATCTTTTTCTAATTTCCTCCTCAGAATGCACAACTGTAGTGAATGAAATGCTTTTGAATTTTGGGTATTAATCTTGTATCCTGTCAATTTGCTGAAATCCTCTAATGGTTGTAGTAGCTTTGTTGTGTATTTTTCAGAATTTTCTACATAGAGGATCATATCATCAGCAAAGAGTGTGAGTTTAAATTCTTCCTTCCTTATTCGTTAGCCTATTGTTTCTTTATTTAGCCTAATTATTCTAGCTAAAACTTCTAGCACAATATTAAATAACTGTGATTATGGTACATCCTTGTCATTCCTGATCTCAGTGGGAAATCTTTCAGTCTTTGACCATTGAGTAAAATGCTAGCTGTACAGATTTTTCATTTATGCATTTTAACCATATTGAGAAATCTTCCTTCTATGCCAATATTTTTTTAAATTTTTTTCAAGAAACGATGCTGTATTTGGTCAAATGCCCTTTCTGCATCAATCAAGAGGATCATGTGATTTTTCTTCTTCAATTTATCAATTTGGTATATCACACTAATTGATTTTCTTGTGTTGAATCTTGCTTGAATAACTGGGATAAAACCCAATTGATAGTGGTGTGTAATTCTTTTAATGTCCTTTTGGATTCTGTTTGCAAGTATTTCATTGAGGATTTTTTTGCATCTGTATTCATTAGAGATATTCATCTGTAATTTTCTTTATTTTTAGCATCTTTATCTTGTTTTGTTATTAGGGTGATGGCTTCATAATATGAATTTGGTAGTGTTCTTCCTTGCTCAATTTTTTTGAAAAGTTGAAAAAGATTGGTATTAGATTGCATTGAATGATTGGAAGAATTCACCCGTGAAGATATCTGTGGTACCATGCTTTTCATCTTTGGAGGTTTATGATGGCTGTTTCAGTATCTTCACTTGTGATTCATTTGTTATTGCCTTCTATTTGTTTTAGGGTCTGTGCAGGTGATTCATATATTTCTAGGAATTTTTCCCTGTCATCTATATTGTCCAGTATTTTTGGCATACAGTTGTTTGTAATATCCTCCTATGATCTCTCTTATTTCTCTGAGGTCACTGGTAATGCCCCCTCTCATTTCTGATGTATTATTGGTGCCTTCCCTCTTATTGTCCTTGTCAGTCTTCCTAAGGGTTTGTGTTTTTTTTTTTGTTGATTTTCTCAACGTAACATCCTTTGGTTTTGTTGATTCTCTCTGTTTTTTGTTGTTGTTATTGTTGTACTCAATTTCATTTATTTCTGTTCTGATCTTTATTGTTTTTTCCTCTGGCTTGGTTTGGGATTAGTTTGTTGTTCTTTTTTTAGTTTTTCCAAGTTTGTAGTTAGATCAATTTTAGCTCTTTGTTCTTTTTAATGTAAGCATTGAAGATTATAAATTTCCTTCTCAGCACTGCTTTTGTGGTGTTGCATGGGTTTTGATATGTTGTGTTCTCACTTTCATTCATATCAAGATATTTGCTGTATTCTTTTGCAATTTATTTTTTGACCCACTGGTTATTTATGAATGTGTTTCTTTAATCTCCATATATTTATGAATTTTCCTTTTTCCTTTCCATTATTGATTTCCATCTTTATTCCGTTATGATCAGAAAAATTGTTTTGTTTAATTTCAGTCTTTTTAAGTGTATTGAGACTTGTCTTGTGATGCAACATATATTCAATCTTGGAGAAAGATACATGAGCACTTGAAAATCATATCTAGCCTGCTGTTTGTGGTGCAATGCTCTGTAGATGTCAGTTAGGTCTAGTTCTTTTATCATATTATTCAAGCTCTCTGTTTATTGTTTATTTATCCTCTGTCCATATGTTCTAGCCAATACTGAGAGTGGTGTACTGAGGTCTCCAGCTATTATTGTAGAGACATGTGCTTCTTCTTTCAGTTTTGACAGTGTGTACCTCATGTGTCTTAAAGCACTCAGGTTAAGTGTATAGATATTTTCTATACATATTTTTCTTGGCGTGTTATCTCTTTTATTAAATATAATGACCTTCTTCATCCCTTATAATAGTTTTGCACTTAAATTTTATTTTTCTGATATTAGTATTGCTACTCCAGCTCTTTTGGGTTATTATTTGCATAGAATAACTTTTTCCAATCTTTCACTTTTAAATTGTTTGTGTCCTTACATCTGAAATGAGCCTTTGATAAACAAAATATAGATGGGTTCACTTTTTTTTTTAAAATGCATTCTATCCATCCATGTCTTTTGATTGGAACATTCAAACCATTAACATTCAATGCTATTACTGTAAAGGCATTCTTACTTCATTCATTTTGTCCTTCGGCTTTCTGTTTTCTTAAAGTACTAGTCTTTGTCTTTTTACCCTTTAATTTACCCTTCCTAAAATCTTCATTTCTATACTCTTTTCTAAGTCTTTCACCCTTGGTATTTCCTCTTGGGCTGCAGCACTCCATTTATTATCTTTTACAATTCTGGTCTTTTGGTTTTTTTTTTTTTTTTCTGTGAAGACTGAATCACCTTCATCTTTGAAGGATAGGTTTGATGGGTACAAAATTCTTGGCTGGCAGCTTTTCTTTTTTCAGTACTTTAAATATATCATACCACATTTTTCTCAACTCCATTGGTTCTTATGAAAGTTCAGCACCTCATCTTATCAAGGTTCCCTTTTATGAGATGCAATGCTTTCCTTTTGTTGCTTTCAGTATGCTCTCTTTATCGCTGTCATATTGTTCATTCTGAATATTAGGTGTTTAATGGTAGGTCTATTCAGATTTATCTTGTCTGAGTTGCATTGTTCTTCTTGGATACTGATATTTTTGCCTTTCATGAGGGCTTTGAAGTTTTTGGTCATTACATCTTCAAATATTCCTTTTGCCCTTTTTCTAGTTTCTTCTCATTCTGGGACAGCAATAATGCATATATTTGAATATTTTGTGCTGTCATTCAATTCTCTGAGACCCTGTTCCATTTTTTTCTGTCCTTTTGTCTTTTCCCATTCAGAAGTTTTGTCTTTGAAATGACTAGTTCTGCATTCAAGCAATTCAAATCTGCTCTCATGTGCCTCTAATGTATTTTTCATCTCATCCAACATGTCTTTCACTTCCATGAGGTCTGTTACTTTTCTTTGCAGTCTTTCAATTGTTCGTTATGATCACCTAGTGTCTTTGTAATATTCTTATCTCTTTTTTTATAATAATTTTTTTTATTTTTAAAAAGATACTTAGAGTACATATCCTTTATCTCCTTAGTCATATTTTCTTTCAATTTTTCAATTGATTTAGAAGTGTTGTGTGATTATCACTGATTAATTGACTTATATCCTGTATCTCATCACTATATTTGGTTTGTTCCTTGGGCTGGGTCATCTCTACTTATTTCCTAGTATGGCTTTCAATTTTTTACTGATGTCTAAGCATCTGAATATTTTGGTGAATTTACTCTGGCCAATATCTCTCTCTTCCTTATTTTTTTCAAAGCTCTTTAATATTTGGTTGAAATGATTGTATGTGTTTAAAATATCCCAACTTAACTTATTAAATCTTTTGAGGGACTCACTAATGGGGTGCAGATTTTCTCCCAGGAGTTAGGGTACAGAGAGACCAAAAAGGAAATTTGTCCATGCAATTGTCAGACAAGACAGCAGATTGTGCTCGCCCACACACATTTCCATGGCAGTGCTTCAGTCTCTCCTTTCCTGTGTTTTGGTCTGGCTAGAGGTGATTCAAAGTGGGCTCTGTTGGCCAAATTCAAAGAAGAGAAGCCACTTGACTCTCCCTCCATTTTCTTGTGTAACAACTGACAGGGAGGAAGATATCTGTTCCCCTCTCAGTTGTCTTCAGTGAGACATTGGTTTTACCCTGGCTTAATATCTTGGGTTAGGGTAAGGGAGCCCTTCCCAGTCACTGCTGGCTTTTTTTAACTTACAGTTTTTGTTTTGGCTTCTTCTGTTACTGTTTCTCCACCTCCTTGGAATTCTGTAACACTGTTCTGGTATGCTATCTCCCATAGAAAGTCCCTCATACAGCTTTTGGCCATTTCTCTGTTGTTTTTGTGAGAGAGTTGTGCCCTGCCTTTCTACTTTGATGCCCTCTTCCTGGAGCTTTCATTGTAGTTTTGATTTGCATTTCCTTAATAGCTTGTAATATTGAACATTTATTCACCTGCTTTTTGCCATTTGTATTTTTTCTTTAGAGAAATGTCTATTTAAGAATTTTACCTATTTTTAATTGATTGCTTGGTCTTTTATTGTTGAGTTATATGATCTCTTTATTTTGCATGTAAGCCAAATGTTTATCTGATATGTGGTTTCCAAATATTTTCTCCCATTGTGTGTGCCTTCTTTTCAGTTCATTCATGAAGTCCATTGAATCAAAAACTGTTTAAATTTGAGAAGGTCCAATTTATCCATTTTTCTTTTGTTGCTTGTGCTTTTGATATAAGATTTAAGAACTTACCACCTAGTACCAGGTACTGAAGTTTTTTCCCTACATTTTGTTCTAGGAGTTTTATGTTTCCAGTTTTTATATTTATGTTTTTAATCCATTTTATGTTAATTTTTGCATAAGGTATGAGTTTGGAGTCTTCTTGCTATCCTTTGGATATGGGTATCCAGTTTTCCCAGAACTATTTGCTGAATAAACTGTTCTGGCCTAGCTGGTTGTACTTGAAATTCTTGTCAAAAATCACGTGACTATGGATCTGAGGGTCTGTTTCTGAAGCATCAATTCAGTTGCATTTGTTTATGTCTATATTTATGTCAGTACCAGGCTGTTTTTACTCTATCGTCAGGTAATATGATTTAAATCCTGAAGTGAGAGTCCTCCAAGTTCATTATTCCTTTCTAAGATGTTTCTGGGTGTTCAGGGCCACTTACCCTTCCAAATATATTGGAAAAATTCATTTTGACATTTCTTTAAAAGAGGCTGTTTGAATTTGTCAGGATTGCTTTGAATCTGTATATCAATTTGACATTTTAGTAACATTTAGTCTTACAATCCATGAATATGAAGTGTTCTTTCATTTCTTTGGAGCTTCTTTGATTTCTTATAGAAATGCCTTGTAGATTTCTGAGTACAAGCTTTTTACATGCTTAGTTAAGTTTATTCTTAAGTATTTGATTCTTATAGTTACTGTAAATGAAATTGTTTCCTGAATTCCTTCTCAGATTTTCTCTACTAATTTATAAAAACACTGCTGATGTTTTAATATTAATCTTGTATGCTGTCACTCTTATGAGCTCGTTTATGCCTCTAGTAGCTTTGTTGTAGATTTTTCAGAATTTTCAAGGTATAGGATGATATCTTCCCTAAATATAAAATTTTAACTTCTTCTTTTCCAATTTGGATGCCTTTCATTTATTTGTCTTTTCTGATTGCTCTTGTTAGAACCTTTAGCACTATATAGAACAACAGTGTTGGTATTGGGTATCATTGTCTTATTCCTTTGCTCTTGATGTCAGCAGAAATTCTTTCAGGCTTTGATCATTGAGTACAATGTCAGCTGGGGGTTGTTCATATTGGATCTTTATCATGTTGAGAATGTTTCCTTCAATTTCTAAATTTTGGAGTATTTTTATCAAGAAAGTTTGCTCTATTTCATCAAATGCCTTTTCTGCATCAATCAAGACGATCATGTGGTTTTTCTCTTTTGATTTATTAATGTGCATTATTATGCTGATTTTCTTCTGTTGAACTACCTTTGCATGGCTGGTATAAAATCCACTTGACTATGATGAATAAATCTTTCAATTTGTTGTTGAATTCAATTAGCAATTTTTTTTTGAGGAGTTTTGCATATATCTTCATTAGTGAACTGGGTCTTTAACTTTCTTTGATTTTGTAATATCTTTATCTTTATATATCTATATCTATATCTTTATCTGGTATTAGGGTGATATTGTCTTCATAGGATGAATTTAGTAGTGTTCTTTCCTGTTTAATTTTTTGAAAGAGTTTGAGTATTTTTTAGTTTCAAATTTTCTTTAAATACTTGGTAGAATTCACATGGGAAGCAATCAGGTGTTGGGCATTTCCCTTGGGGGAGTTGATTAATGACTGTTACAACCTTTTTAATTGTGAGTGGTTTGTTGTGCTCTTGAATTCTTGGGTCAATGTAACTTGTTAGTATATTGCTAGGAATTTTCAAATTCATCTATATTGTTTAGTTTCTTGGCATACAATAGTTGATCATATCTTCTTTGATCTTTTTTATTTCTGTGGGTAAGTAGTATGTCCCCATTTTCATTTGTGATTTTATTTACCTGTGTCTTTGCCACATTTTTTCAGTCTTGCTGAGGGTTTGTCAATTTTGTTAATCTTCTAAAAGAACCCGCTTTTAGTTTTATTAATTTTCTCTAACATTTTTTCTCAATTTCATTTATTTCTACTTTGACCTTTGTTATTTCATTCCTTGTGCTTGTTTTGAGATTACTTGCTGTTCTCTAAGTTCTCCCAGCGGTGTGAATGTGGTCATTGATTTTATCTCTTTCTTTTCTTAAAATTTAATCTTTGAAGGCCTTAAATGTCTCTCTCAGAACTACCTTCACTGCATCCCTTAGGTTCTGATATATTTTGTTCTCATTTTCATTCATTTCTAGGTAATTATTGATTTCTCTTGCAATTTCTTCTTTGATACACTGATTATTTAAGAATGTGTTATGTAATTTCTATGTATTTATGAGCTTTTTCTTTTTCTGCCTGGTGAGTTCCAGCTTTATTCAACTATGGTCAGAGAAAGTACTTTTTAAAATTTCAATCTTTTTAAATTTACTGAGATCTCTTTCATTAAAAAACATATGGTCTGTCCCAGAGTAGGATCCATGAACACCTGAGATGAATGTATATTCTGTTGTTTTGAAGTCCAATTTCTGTATATATCTATTAGGCTTTCTTCTTTTATCATATTATGTAAGGCCTCAGTTTCTTTTTAGATTCTCTGCACAGGTATTCAATCCAATGATGAAAGTTGTGTATTGAAATCTCCAAATATTATTTTAGAGACACCTATTTCTCCCTTCAGTTTTATCACTGTTTTCCTCATGCAATTTGGGGCATTGGTTACATGCATATATATATTCTATTGTTATTTCTTTCTGATGAATTGCCACTTTATTAATATATAATGTTCTTTCTTGTCTCTAATAAGAATTTCCCTTTGAAAGTGTGTTCCACCCACTATAACTGTATCTACTCCAGCTTTTTTTCTTTTGATTACTACATGTGAGGAATATCTTTGTCCAGCCTTTCATTTTCATTCTACTTGTATCCTTGTGTATAAGGTGAGTGTCTTGAAATCAGTGGAGAGATCACTTATATTATGTTATCCACTCCAACATTCTGTCTTTTAATTTGGGAGTTCAGTCCACTAATCGCCAAAGTTATTACTGTAAAGGCATTTCTTACTTCACCCATTTAGCCCTTTGGGCTTTATCTGTCGCATCTTTTTTTTGCCATTCTTTTTACACTTTCAGTTACTTTTACTGATATAATCTTCAGTCCTAGACTCACTTCCAGGCCTCTCCTTCCTGTGTTTTCTTTTCAGGCTGTGGCACACCCTTTAATGTTTCCTGCCATGCTGGTTTCTTGGTTAGAAACTCTCTCAGTTTCTGTTTATCTGTGAATATTCTAAACTTGTCCCCATTTTTGAAGGCCAGTGTTACCAGGTAAAATTTTTTTCTTTCATTATCTTAAATATGTCATACCACTGCATTCTTTCCTCCATAGTTTCTGATAAGAAATCAGAACTTAACCTTATTGGGCATCCTTTCTATGTGATCAATTTCTTTTCTCTTGTTGTTTTCAGGATTCTATCTTCATCTTTGGCATTATGATTAGTATGTCTCTCCAGGAATATCTATTCAGATTTATTCATGGAGGAGTACATTGTGCTTCTTGGAAAGAATATCTTTGTCCTTCAAAATGGTTGGGACATTTTAAACCATTATTTCCTCAAATAATCCTTCTGCCCTTTTCTTTTCTACTCTCCTTCTGGGGCACCCATGATAAATATGTTTGCATGTCTCTTGCTGTTATATAGTTCCCTAAGACCCTGTTCAACTTTTTTCCATTTTTTCTTTATCTATTCTTTTGTATATTCACTTTTGGAGGCCCTGACTTCAAGTTCACTTACCCATTCTTCCACCTTTTCTAATCTGCTGTTATATGCTTCTTGAGGATTTTAAATTTCATTTTCTATGCATTTCATTCCCATAACTTCTGCTATTTTTCTATATATGCTTACAAATTCTTCTTTGTGCAAACCTATTGTCCTCATAACATCCTTTATGTCTTTATTTTTTTTTATTGTGGGTAAAAATCAAATTTTTCACAATACCTACCAATATTTCTAAAATGATATATAAATGCATATGCATATATGTGCATTTGTTTACATAAATGTTATTTGTTATATATATATATATATTTTTTTAAAGGTGCCTAGATAACCTAAATATTACTCAGAAATTACAGGGATTCCCATGTTCCCCACAACCCACACCTCCAACAATATCCCACACCAACATTCCTCATCCACGTGGTACAACAACTGCAATGGATATACACATCCTGGGCCCTTGCCACAGAGCATAGACCACAGTTCAGATCACAGACCACACTATCTCCCACACAGTTCTGCATGGTATATTCTGATGGAAAATGGCCAATATCCATCACCACTTCACCACTCAGGACAACCCCCAAAGTCCCAACAAGCCTGAGTATTTCAACTGCCCCTCCTCTTCGTGCCCCCAAAATGTCCAGTGGCCACTGGCTCCACCTCACTGTTACAATTTCTTGCATTGCTTGAATCACAATATGTCTACAACAGAACACCATCAAGTTCACTCTAGTCCACAGCTCCTCCCCCTAACCTGAGGGGACTTGGAAGGTGATGTCCACTCCACCTCCAAGTGAGAGAGGGCTTGTATCCCATGGATATAGTGGATGGGAATATCTTGCCTTCAGCTGCAGGCCCTCTCCATTCCCTGGGATGTCTGTTGCCCATCGTCATCTCCTCACCAGGTTACTTGTATGAGTCCATTGAGCTGTAGGGCAGGAGTTGCAGCTCCACGAAGATTCCAGGCACAGCTGGCACATAGGTGGGCCAGAGGATACAGTCTCTGGAAGTACACCTAAAAACTCCTGTATCACATATAGTTTTGAGTAGAAGGAACTGATGGACCATGTGCAGGGAGGACTTATTTGAGTCCAACTCTGTCACTCTCAGGAACACAGATGCCAATGAAGAGCCCACTAATTAGGCATCAATATCTGTGGCTATCTCCACATGTATAGGACCTGGTTGTCACCAGAGCCCTCAGGGGTCCCTCAGTGTGGGGTGATATCCACTTTGCTGTTCTATGAGATCCAACTGAGATATGCATAAGTATTACCTCTGGGATGACCTCCCTACTCTCTTTGAACTCTCTTAGCCATGTGAACTCATTTCTCTTTACCTTTTCCCCATTTTATTCAAGGTCTCTTTCCAATCATGTTTCCAGTTGGCACTTGGCATTAATCCCTTGTTGCCATGGAGGCTCATCCCCAGGATTCATGTCCCATGTTGGGGGGAAGGTAATGCATTCAACTGCTGAGCTTGGATTAGAGAGAGACCACATTTGAACAACAAGGAGTCTCTCAGGTGGTAACCCTTAGGCACCCCATAACAGTAGGCTAAGTTTCAATTAGAAGAGCAAATACTCATAAGGCTAGTCCTCAATAACAAGAACCCATCATTGGGCCATCCTCTTTTGCCAGACACTGCCTCTGCACCCAGGGGACTGTTGCTGCTCCCTTGGGGAATGTAGCAGAGCTCTCCAGGCTAGGAATTCAGAATCCCTCATTAATTGAGTAATTGTCTACCCACCATGAACTTGCCCCATCCCTTGATCTTTTGAACAATTTTATATATCTTTCATGTATATTCAGATGGACTTACTCACATGAATCCCCCATCCCAGACAGCCCCCACCAATGATTCTCTGCAGTCCCTCTTGTAACCTTTCGGTGATCCAAATCTTCCTTGAATATGAAGCCAATATAATTAAAAATACAATTAATAGGAAAAAGAAATAATAATGATAATTTTAAATGAAGAGATAATTACAAGGAGACTCAGAAAAAAAAAGGAAACTAAACTAATAATAAAATATATTTAACGAATTCAGACATTTGAAAAATGGGAAAAAAAACAAAAAACAAATAAAATAATTTTTTTAAAGAAATTATTCTTTTTTCCTTTTATCATTGTAATATTGGATGTCCAGTGTATCGTGAAACCTTCCCCATCTCATTCTCCAGTGTCTCCCAAATTTCAATTTATATTCATAGAAGTTTTAGGTCACAGCAAAGTCACACACAGAATACTAGAGACTCCCATATACCCAACCTCCCTCCCACTTCCCCAACCCATATTAAAACTTTTTTTTTTATGGATGATATCATTGTTATAACTGTTATACAGATAGTAAAATATAGCAACTAAAATTTTTCAGTAGTTTACAGTATAGTTTACAATTTGGAATGTACAGTTTAATAATTTTTGAGGATATTTACCATGTCCTGTGTTCATTAATGTAAGGTAATGAAGAATAGTTCCCATGACCACTACATACTACATTTGATCTTTTCTGTTCCTTCGTCCCCACCCCATGGGGTATATGACTCTTCCCTTTCTTGCTTCATCGGATGACAAGATTCATATTTACATAACCTGGTTATTCTAACCTGTCCTTCCTAATCTACCCACCTGTTAATCTTGCACCACTGAACCGAGTAAAATCTCTACCCACCTGTCCTTTCCTTCAATATGTAACTATACTCTTTCAATTTACCATAGATAATGTCCATCTGGGTGATGGCTCACAGCCTACCCTTCTCTCTTTCTGCCTTGTTAGCCTATATTTCAGTCAGTGGTTCTCAGAAACTGTTATCTTACCTCAATTCAAATCAATGAGGTCATAAACTGTTCTTCCTTCAATGCCTGGCTTGCTTTACTCAACATAAGGTATTCAAGATTCATCCATGTTATTCCATGTGTTAGCACTTTATTCCTTCTAACAGCTGAGTAATATTCCGTTGTTTGTTTGTGCCACATTTTGCTTATCCATTCATCAGTTGATGGGCACCGTGGCTGATTCCAACTTTTGGCAACTGTGAACAATGCCACTATGAACATTGGTGTGCATATATCTGTTCTTGTCTTTGCTTTCAACTCTTCTGGGTATATACCCAGTATTGGAATTGCTGGATCATATGGAAAATCTACTGTTAGTTTTCTGAGGAATCACCAAACCGTTCTCCACAGTGGCTGGATTATTCCACAATCCCACCAGCAGTGGATGAGGGTTCCTATTCCTCCACATTCTCTCCAACACTTATATTCTGCTGTTTTTTTGATAGCTGCCATTCTGATGGGTGTAAGATGCTATCTCATTGTGGTTTTGATTTGCATTTCCCTAATTGCTAGTGATGTTGAGCATTTTTTCATGTGCTTTTTAGCCATTTGTATTTATTCCTTGGAGAAGTGTCTTTTCAA
>JAQZBX010007505.1:0-39916 GCA_029593785.1 Cabassous unicinctus
ATTCTCAAGATAACAAAATAGTCCTAGTCCTCAGGCAGTTTAAGGCTCCTAACACCTTTCATAGCAGGAGGAGAAACCTCTCCTGGCATTTCTGCAGCCATGCATATTTCTCAACTCTGATTGGCCCTACTGTGATCACATGCCTATGCCCCAACCAATCAGTGCATCCAACAGACAAGGTGCTGATTGGCCAATGCAGTTCATGTAACACTCCCACCCTACCCTGGGGAGGTAGTGCCCTGGGATCTACAGGCACCTTGCTGATTTGCAAACACTTTTTCCTCTGCTTACGTCTTAAGTGCAGGTGTTCTTCAGGACGAGGAGTGTCGATTCTGGAGCCAAACTGTCTTGGCTTAAATTCCAGCTCTAACAACTACTAGCTGTATGACCTTGGAAAGCGGCTCGATGTCTCAACTTTATGGTCTCCAAAACTGTGATAATAATCGTACCTACCGCATGGTGTAACTGTGAGGATTACTTAAATTATTTAAATTTTCTACTTAAAATAGAAAATGAATGCGTAACTGAGGTAATGTGTGTAATACACTTAGTGGCTGGCACATAGTAAGTGCCCTGTAAGGGTGAACTCTTACTGTTATCACTGTCATACCCCAAGGGCCAGCCAGACTTGGCCAAGAACCTAAACTCTGTGTATTTGAAAGAAGACTTACAAGAAAAAGCAGCATTGTTCCTTCCATTCATATAAGCTTCCCTGAATGTGCCTTTTGCAGAGAGAACATACTGGAGTCACTTTTACAGTAGATCCCCAAGGAATTTACCACTGCTGCACAGTTAAGGATCATTAGGAAGACTATGTGCCGGTCACAACGTTAGGGCTTTAGACTTCAAAAAGGATCCCTTCTCATGAAGTGAAGATGAATAGCATTTTCTGCATTCACGAAAGTATAGATCAGCATTCTAAAAGCCCTTGCATACAACTAACCCTCATCCTGATTAGTCACGGCAGTTAAAAATCTGAGAGAGACAAGCATCCTTTGTGAACTTTCACATTATAGCTCTTTCTATTAGAGTTTGGTACAAACTTTAACTGCTTTGAAATATATAAACTCAATTAAAGTGTGTCTGGCTTTTTAGAAAGCAGAGGGGAGGTAAGACCTCTGAGCATGACTTTACTCATTGTATGCTCTTTACCAAACCACTTGACTTTTTGCCACCTCATTTCTAGAAGTTAAGTTTTGGGTAATGATGGTGGATGACCTACAATGAAGTTAAAGACCCCAGCTTGCATTGAAAAGCAAGCTCATTTGGAAGCAAAACCCATATATACTTAAGCACATTCATCTTCTCAGGGCTGCTGTCTCCAAAGATGTTCTTTGGGAGTTAGAGTTCTCGATAGGGCACTTGAGGGCAACACAGCTCAGTGTTCCTGCCCATTTCTGTTTTCTGCATAACACCATGAGACGTGTCCCTATTCAAAACAGAAAAGGAAGGAGTTATTTTGGGAACATTTCCTACAACCAGATACCCCATCAGACCATAGACCTGGTCCTTGACGTTCAGCCAAGGTTCATCAAGAACAGTGACATTACCAAGTTTTCCTCTCAGAAGGTACATTCAAAAACAAGTCATTGTCATTTCCTGAGTCTACGGTGTGGGCAGGCTAATCTTAGGTGCTCTGTCTCTTCTCCTGCGACCAGAAACTGCCCCTCATAGAGAGATGAAGGAGGGGCCCAGCAGTTCCCGTCCTCAGCTCTTGAAGTCTTCCTGGCCAGGCCACCAGACATGTGGGTGAGTGAGCAAACCTCAAGGTGATTCTAGTCACCAACGTCTGAGTCACCCCTGCCTTGCAGAGTAGAACAGAGGTGAGCTATCCCCTCCAAGGGGTTTGCAGATTCATAAAGAAAATACATTTTGTTGTTGTTTCAAGCGAAGATTTGGGCGGTTTGTCACGTAGCGAGATATAATCAGAACAACAGGGCTAAAAGCAGATACTAAATGGGCTTGTGAAGCAATAAGAGAATAGATATGAAAATGCTTTGTAAGTTTTAAAGTATTAAACAGACGCAAGTAGATAATATAGAAAGATGCAGTTAGCATGCAAGCATGTGCAGGTGTATACGACAGAGCTTCCAGCTATGTCCTGTGTAGGAGCTAAATTTCTAGATCTGCTGACCATGATCAGGGCTTTTCAGAGACTCCAGAAATAGTGTACATCGAAGACGGGCCAAGAAAGAGTCATAAAAATTTTGGTATGCTTTCAATATCGTGTGATGAACAAATTCATATTTTTAACAAAAAAATATAATTGGCTTATTTACAATATAATCCCAGGATTTATATAAAAAAAATAATTCCTAGTGCCGTCTAGATGACCTTTCAAGTTGTACAAGCAGCGTCTTCTTACCCATTAATGTTTGTCCCTGTAACCGTACAAACTTACTTGGAAATCACATCAAAAGTCTACATTGGAGGGTTTCGTGAAGTGAAGGGGAGCCCTGGCCACGTGCCCCTGTCTGATGGCTTGCACCTTGCCCCTGGCTGGCTGCGGGGCCCCAGGACGTCAGTTTGTCCTGAGAGCACCTTGCTATCTTCAGGCTTTGGGCTTCCTTGCCCTCCCCTCCAACCAAAAGGTCCATCCTCCTTTGCTGCCCAGTGCCTAAGTTACTTAAAAGCTGTTTCATTTCTTTGTTTTTCCTCCTTCCCAGCCTTCCTCCTCCCAGGCCTCAAGGGTTCCTGGGGAAGCCATTGTTTTCACTCTTCAAAGCCACTTAGTCTGTCCTACCGGTAACAACAGCAACCAGAACAATTGACATCTGTGCAGTGAATTGTGGTTTGCAGAGCGTTTATTTGCTCATCTGAGTCTCACATCAAATAAATAATTATTACGCCAATGTAGTTATTACGATGATTTCAAATTCACACGGAGGAACAAGGCCCTTGGAAGTGAAGCCACTTGTCTGAGATCAAATAGCTGTGAGTGGCAAAGCCTGGACTCAAATGCAGGGATTCTGATTCTGACTCCCATCTTCTTTCCTTTCTCTTAGCCTGTGTTGCTGTGGGTAGATGGAGCAGCACCTGTTCTACGTATACAAGTAATTACCCGGGTGATTGTTGTCATTGTTCACCAGCTTGGGTTAACTCAATGTGCCTTCATTTTCTTTTCCATGCAAATAATTTGGTGTTTACAATATATTATATATTCGAATGTTATTATATATTTGAAACCCCATTCTACCGATTGGCCCCTATTTTTACTGTTTAAAATGCAACAATAATCTAATAATTAGTATGGCTACAATAATAGTAAACAACAAAAGTTCATGGTGTTTGGTACTTAACCATTGTAGCAGTTTGGTATTATTTATGAATTCCAAAAATAGATATTGTATTACGTTTGTAAACTGGTCTGTTCCTCTGGGCATATTGTATTGGATTCAGAGTTTTCACTCTTACTTGACTAAATTATGATTAAGGCTTTGATTGGGCCATGTCAGCAGGACACAGAAAAAACAACATGGCAAAAGAGTTAGTTGGAGTTTTGATATTGGAGCCCCAGAAAGTAGACACACAGAAGAAGCAGAAATGTGAGGAAAGAAAGAAGGCTCCATTAGACATGGCAGAGGCCCCGGGAAGAGAGATGAGCCGTTGGCCTGGTAGTTTACAGCTGGACTTGTGGAGACAAAGCAGAGCAGCTGAGGCTGGAGAGAAAGAGTCCTGGGAGAGAGACAAGACTTATCCCAGCCTACAGCTGATACTGGAAGAAGCTGGAACCATGGCACCTTAAGAGGAAGCCTGAACCCTTGCAGATGTCAGCAACTGTTTTAACACATGGCAACAGACTTTGGTGAGGGAAGTAACTTACACTTTATGGCCTGATAACTGTAAACTTCTATCCCAAATAAATACGCTTTATAAAAACTAACCCATTTCTGGTACTTTGCATCAGCATCCATTTACAATGCACTTTAATGTGCATTAATTCATTTGATTTTCACAACTGCTTGGTAATGTTAAGCATGCCCATTATAGAGAATAACTGAGTCTCAGAGAGATCAAATGCCGAGACCACATGCTCTCAACAAATACATTGCCCTGTGATTTGTACTCAAGTTTTGGGCTTCATTCTGTACCTTTTCCCAGTACTTCCGGTGCGGTATAACATGGGGGAGGGATGGCTGAAGGAAAATTCAGTGCTTACTGACACTTGCTCAGTGTCCCAGAGCAGTGCTTATGAAACTTTAGCATGTATTGGAATCACCTGGAGAACTGTTAAAATTCAAATTCCCAGGCCCCACCATCCTGATTCAGTCAGTCTGGGGTGGGGCTCAAGAATCTGCATTTCTAACGAGCTTCCAGTTGATGTTGATACTTCTGGTGTGTGACCCCCACTTTGAGCAGCACTGATAGAGGGAAGGCCACACACCTCTCAAAGCCTTAGCTTCATCATCTCTAACTAGGGTTAATAATGTTATCTACTTCCTAGGGTACACATGAAATAACATATGTAAAAGATCTTTTCAAATTATTAAGGCTAATAATGTTATTATTACTATTCCCCACTGTCTCTAATGTATAATGCAAAGTATACTTGAAAGACAACAGTAAAAACATTCTGTAATGGACATTTGCAGGTTCACCATCTTGGACAACTCTCAGGGATGCTAGTCATAGAATAGCCTATGCACGTGGTGTCTGTGAATTTGAGGAAACATGGCAGTGTTGGCTGCATGAGAACTGCCCACGCCACTCGGTCATTATGAATCTCTAGTGAGAGATTCCACTCTAAATTCCATCCGTGCTAAGAAGACTTCTCCAGAACTATGGTGCATCAACACAGCTGTCTTCCACCTCTGGCAGCCTTACCATCTCACGAGTGTGATGACACCTTCCCCATGTGGGGAGTGCTAACGAGGGATGGGCAGAGAAAGGGGGGAAAGGCACCCCGCATCCCCCATCCTCACCCATTGCCATCTTGGGCTTCTCTTTTTTTAAATTTTTATTTTATTTTATTTATTTATTATTTAGTTAGTTAGTTTTCTCTCCCCGTGCCCCACTTGTTGTTTTGTGCTTGCTGTCTGCTGTCTGTGTCCATTGCTGTGTGTGTTCTTTCCGTCTCTCCTCTGTGTCTCCCTTTTTTTGTTGTGTCATTGTGCTGTGCCAGCTCTCCACGGCGTGGGCTGTCAGCTCTCCACGGCGTGGGCCAGCTTGCCTTCACCAGGAGGACCTGGGAACCAAACCTGGGGCTTCCCATATGGTAGATGGGAGCCCAATCGCTTGAGCCACATCCGCTTCCCAAATTTTTATTTTTTAACAAATCAATTTTATTGATACATATTAATAAAGCATATATCCATCCAAAGTGTACAATCAGTGGTGTTTGATATAACCACATATTTGTGCATTCGTCACTTGTCATTCTTAGAGGAATTTCATTATTCCAATGATGAGAATAATAATAAACAACAAACAAATAAGCAAAACCAATCACCTTTCCATCTCTCTATGCCTTGCCTGCTGTACATAGCTGCTATTCTGTTTCCTTCTCTCTAGTATATTGGTATTTATTTATTTTTAAATGGTCTTATATATGCAATATCACCATATTCGTGTTTTACATGAGGTTTTACTATCTTATACAGTCCCATGTTACAGTTTTTAGCTTTCCTTCTAGTAATATGCATGACCTTAGACTTTCCCTTTTAACCACCATCATACCCATATAATAGGTCTGCTAGTCACAAACACCATGATGTGCTCTCACCTTTTCTATTCATTTCCAAAGATTTACAAACAACCATTTTACTATTTCTGCATGGATTAACCCTCAGCTTTCCGTTCTCTAACCTCCTTCTATTTTCTGATGACTTAGATTCTAATTATTAGCTCCATGAATTTACACTAGACTTCTCTTTTCACATGAACCTTGGTCAAGCAGCCAGACTGAAGTTTGGATGTTTTCATCTCTTACATACTTGGGGCTTCCTGGAGACTCGAGAGTGCCAACAAGTGGTTGATTAGAGGCAGAAGGAGCTGGAGCAAAGGGCCTCTCAAACCACATGTTGATTAATCAACCTCTGAGTGACAGAATATTAGCACCCATGGGGATTTCTCTATTCCTGAGCTTTGAGTCAGACACTGCTGGGTTTACATCCAGGCTCTGTCACTCATTAGTAGTATGAACTTCTGCAAGTTACTTAGCCTCCTCAAGCAGCAGTTTCTTTACTGTAAAAGGAGATTAATAATATCCCAATACCCAGTTCACTTAGTAAATCACAGCTCTCGTTGCTATGATTAACATTCATTCTGTAAGAGTTTTTGTACATGATCTGTGAACCAAAAAGTCTGTTAGACACGGGCAATACAGAGATAAATAAAGCCTTATGCCTGTGCTGGAGAGTGAAGCAATTGAGCACATCACAGGTTGCTATTTTCGCACAAGGACAAGGGAAAGTACAAAGAAGGGAAAGTGACAGAGAGCGATAGGATCGTGTTCTTCTGGAAGGAGCAGGCTCTGATTCCTCATCCCTGACCTTCCATGTACTCTCCTGGTCCTGCAGAGGGAAAGCCAGATGTCCACTGTTTAAAGGACAGTCCCAAATAACTGTGCTGTCCACACTCCCTAAGCATCCCCGAGCTGCTGCCCGGCTGAGCCCTCGCCAGTCAAAAGTAACTTCCACTGCTGGTGGCTTAGCGCTCGCCACTCAGCATTCCCTGTCCACGCAAGGCATTTTCATTCAGGTTTGGAAAGTTACTGGCTGACGCAGCCCTGGAGGTTTGTTGGACTTTTTATTTTTTTCTTCAAAGTTTCATTTCTTTCCTTTTAGGATCTGTGCCCTAGTTGTTCTGGGAAACTTGTGACCTCTCTGTGTTTTTAATTAGAAGATGTCATTTTTCCATGGCAACCTATCTCGATGTCCTAAATAGAGAATCTGTAAAATCAGTTTCCCTGTGAAGGGCCAAGCAGTTGGAACAGGAGCCTGTCTGACAGATACTGGTGCCCAGGGATGGTGGCTCCACCACTGGGGAATGGTTCTGCAAGAGACACACACCAGCAGGGTCTCCTGCTCAAATAGGCCTGCACCCCAGTGGACCCAGCCAGGACCCTCCTGATTTGGGCTAATAAAACCCAGCTCTGGGCAACTGTGGGAGGGGATTTGCACTTTCTTCCCAGCACAGGAACCAAACCATGCCAGTCACGAACTCTGGTGTCTCCAGGGCCAACGGCCGATAAGTAATCACTTACAAAAGCCAGAAAAGCCTTGATGGGAAACAGGTGAAATCATCAACCCAAGCTCCGCGGCAACCGAATCTGAACTGACCGTTTCATCCCAGCACCTCACCTCTTAAAGGGAATGAGTGTCTTTAGGATGGTGAAGGAAACCGGTGCTGAGCAAACAGCAGTTAAATAATTTGGCCAAAAGCAATTGGTTTCGAAAAGAATGCCCCAAATTGTGTAACTCTGGTTTTTCTTTCTTTTGTTAAAAGCACCATTACCATTTAGTAAGGCAATTGTGTTGATAAACAAAAGTCATTCTGTTCAGAGATTTAACTGATGCAGTTTTTAAATTAAATGGTAAAATTAACTGCTGAGTCCTCTTCCCTTTACATTTGAATCAAGAGAGCAGGGCCACCATGAGAAACCCAAAAGTGACCCACTCCTTCATTGTGAAAGTGATTGAAAACCCACCAGGTGCTGGCACCAATATCAATAGCACCCTAATAGCTAACACTTGCTGACTGTTTATTATTTCCAGCTGTTCAAGTGCTTTATATGCAATTAATTAGGTCCTCCTAATAATAGTAATAATTACAGCTGACATTGACTGTTGTGTGCCAAGAACTGTTCTAAGTTCATTCATGTTTAACTAATTTATATTTACTACTGTTTTCCTCCTTTTGCAGATGAGGAAACTGAGGTATCGAGTGGTTAGGTAACTTTCCCAAGGATATGAAACCAGGCAGGGTTGGCTCCAGAGGCTGTACTTTTAATCTCTATACAACAGTGCTTCAGCCTGGTAAGGAAGTTTCTGGAAGTAGGAAGCATAACTGACAAGCAGAGCTCATGCCCATCTCAGGACCTTTCACCGACTGGTCTCTCTGCCTAGATTGCTCTCTCCCCAGGTCTTTGCCGGACCGACTCCTTCTCCTTCAGGGCTCAACTCAAATGTGCTTCTTAGAACTGTTTCCCCTGCCCTGCCAGCTAGAGCAGCTCTCCCTACCCCAAGTCCCTCTCACAGCATTCTATTTTCTTGAGAGTGCTTTTCGCTGCCGGAAACTGTGTTCTTTCTTTACATGTTTATTCTCTCTCCTGGTTAGAATGTGAGCTCCGTGAGGGCTGAGACCAAGTCTCAGATACCTGTTATATCTCTTGCACATAGAATAATGCCTGGCACAGAGTAGACACAAAGTGTCTGTTGAATGAACGCATATTAAATTTTGTCTTGAGCCCCATTTAGTGATGACAACCACAAGGGCAGCAGCAACAGTATTAATCTGTGGTAATTAGGAGGTGTTTATTATGCACCATATCCTGGGATGCATGTTTCTCATTAAATCCCTATGTGGTAAATACTAGTATTGCCCCCAGTTGACAGGAGAAGGAACTGAGACGGAGCAGCTGTGTGATGCTGGTGTCATCACAAGGCTGAGAAACCTTCAAGAACGACTTACACGCCAAAAGCGGAAAGCTTGACTTTACTCTTGGTGAGGCAAAGGATGCAGCCAGTCAGCTCCCCCGGAGCCTCCATTTCCTTCTCAGTTAAAGAGCAAAAATTGGAGCCTCGTAGTCAAGAAGTGTCAGGGTCTAGAATTGCAGCGTGATACAGGCACTGGCTTTTGGAAGACCAGGGTTGAATTCTGACTTTGTCTCTTACCAGCGTGTGTGACCCTGAGAAGTCCCTCGATCTCTTTGAGCCTCGGGTTCTCCGTCTGTGCAATGGGAGGAAAGTCCCTGACCTGTCTGCGCTGCAGAGATGCTATAGAGATTAGGTGAGGTGCGTATGTGAAAGCAAGTAGTACCATGACTGGCAGTTAATAAATATATTTCCCTTCTCCACAATCTTGCTGCAACTTGTTCAGTATTTATCTGCCCCAAAGGCCCTGTGATTTCTGGATATATGAATTCCCCAAATTAACCTCCAAACTCCTTAGGGCACTGTGGACTGGTGGTGTAGTCTTTGACCTCATTAGACAGATGATGGCTGGAAAGTAAGAGGAAAAAAAAATACCAAGAAAAAGATTTCAAGGAAGAAAATAGACACTTTTTTTTTTGACAGGGGGGAAAAAGTGTGTGGGAGGAGAGGATATTACCGGAACCACTTAGCAGAAAGAGCCTTGGGTCAAGAAAAAAGTGGTGTCAGTCAACAATACGTCATTGAGGACACAGCTACACAGCGCGTCCTTTGCTCTACTCGGAGAAGGGTGCAGCTAGAACTGTGTAGAGTTAGCTAGCCAGAAACTTCTTGAACCTGTAGGATTCCTGTTTTCATCCCAAGCCTGTTGGGGGATGAATACTTTAGAGGGGTGTGAGTTACAGTCCAGCGGGGTAGTGGCTCAGCCTCACCTGGAAAGAGAGCCCTGGCCCAAGGCCCATTGCCTGGCAGGGAAAGGCCACATCTTCCTGCAGCCAGTGGGCAGAAGGTCTCCTGCTAGGAACGGCAGTGCCCAGGCACTGCTCTCTGCACGGCCCCGAGGCCATCTCAGCAGCTTTTCAGCTTCCAAAACACCTCTCCCTCTTGATTTCAGGAGACTTGCTTGAGTCATGAGTGAATAAAGTGAAAAGTACCATTGGCGTTTGAAGGACCAATCAATTCCGAGGGTTTCTTAGTTTCACAGGATGACTTTGGTAGACATTTAGATGGACATTTGACTTATTTTTAAATAGATTTCTTTTCTTTGGGAGGGAAGTTGGCTAAAACGAAGCATTCCCTGGGAAACAGAGATCCCCTCTCCTCACGTGTAGAATGTCCAGGAACTGCTTAGGTTCTACAGAAGCATGGCCATTGGAGGGCATGGCTAGACACTTTTTTCTATTATGTAATGTTTTCTTTTATATATATATATATATATATATATATATTTTTTTTTTAAAGATACTTAGATTATACAAATGTTACACAAAAATATAGGGATTCCCATATGCCCCGCTCCCCACACCTCCCACACCCTCTCACATAAGCAACACCCCTTATTAGTGTGGCACATTCACTGCAATTGATAAATGCATCCTAGGGCCTTGCCACTGATCATGGACCATAGTTCACATTGTAGTTTACACTCTCTCCCACACAATTCTGCAGGCTATGGGAAGATAAAAAATGGCCTGCATCTTTTATTGCAATGTCATTCAGGAAGATCCCCAAGTCCTGAAAAAGCCCCTGTATTACACCTGTCTTTCCCTCTCCCTGCCCCCGGAGCCTCCACTGGCCACTGGCTCCACATCAATGATATAATTTTTTCCATTGCTAGAATCACAATAAGTCTATAGTAGAATACCAGTAAGTCCACTCTAGTCCATAGTTCATTCCCCAATCCTGTACCTAATGGGTACAGAGTTTAGAGGTGATGTCCCCTCCACCTCTAATTGAGAGGGGGTTTCAATCCCGTACAGCCAATGGATGGGACTCTTGGCTAGACATGGGAGACATCAAACACTGTGCTGCCACACTGTAGTGGAGTGGATGGGGCTGGAGAATGGCTCAAAGATGTGAGCACCTGCCAGGGCCAGCAGTGACAGCTGCTTACCCAATGCCTCCAGGGCAGTGGGCCTCCCACTTGAAGATGTATCAGAGTGACCTGGAGGGCTTGTTACAACACAGACTTCTGGGCTCCACTCCCAGAGTTTCTTATTCAGTAGGTCTGGGGCAAGGCCCAAAATTTTTCATTTCTAACAATTTCCCAGGTGACGCTGATGCTATCGGCCAAGGGAACTCACTTTGAGAACCCCTGCTGTAGCCTAACTCAGCATCATCCCCCAGCATACCTTGCTTTCCTCCCTTTGGGCCTTTGCTTTCACTGTGACTGCCTCATTGTCCTTACCCCCAAATCTCTGATGATCCATTCAAATGTAGGCTGATGGAACATCATTATCTCCTCTTCCCACTCTGGTCCTTCCCTGTGGGAGCTATGGCCGCTGAAGGTGCATGTGTCTGTCTGCTAATGGTGGAGGATCCCTGTAGGTCCCTCTTTCAAAAGGAGACAAGTCCACAGGGTCTGTAGGAGCCTGAGGAGCCTAGTGCCTCTGAGGCAGCAGTCCAGAGCCAGGGTCAAGAGCAACTGGGACACCACACTGAATGAAATAAGCCAGACAGTAAAGAATAAGTGTTTTAGTTTACTAAAGGCTGCCAGGCAATATACCAGAAATGGGTTGGCTTTTACAATGGGGATTTATTGACTTACGAGCTTACAGTTCTGAGGTTGTGAAAGTGTCCAAATCAAGGCTTCATCAGGTGATGTGTTCCTCCCCGAGGACAGCTACTGATGGAACTGGACACCTCCCACGTGGCACCTGCCAGTCTCTGCCTTCTCCTCCTGGCCCTGTTGCTTTCATCTTCTGGCTTCTAGGATCTTCTCTCTCAAGCTTTGGGGATGGGGGGATGATCTGTCTCTGCAGCTTTTTTCCCTGTATCTGTGGCTTTTATTCCTCCATTTATAAAGGACTCCAGTAAGATGATTAAATCCCATTTGGGTCATGCAATCTAATCAAAGGTCCTTAACCAAAATCAAAAGTTTCCCTCTACAATAGGTTTACACACACAGGAATGGATTAGCTTAAGAACATAATTTTGTGGAGTCCACAGAGGACTCAAACCACCACAATAAGTATTGTATGATTCCACCAATATGAAATACCTAGAATATACACATTTATAGAGACAGAAAGTAGATTAGAGGTTATCAGAGGCGGTGTGTGTGTGTGTGTGCGCGCACGTGCGTGTGTGTGTGAATGGTGAGTTATTGCCTAATGGGTACAGCTTTTTGGTAATTGATGATGATGATGGTAGCACAATACTGTGAATGCAATTAATACCACTGAATTGTACATATGAAAGTGGTTAAAATGGCAAATTTTGTGTTGTATATATTACCACAATTTTTTTAAATAAAAAAAAAAGGAGCAACCCAGGTCCAGGATCGCATCTGCCATGTATTAGATAAACAAACTGGGCATTTTAGGTAAACCCTCTGTGCTTACCTACTTCACACTATTGATGTGAGGATTAAGTACACTTACATAAAAGCTCAAACAAGTGTTTGGTTCAGTTATTATCATCATAAACTTATTATAACAATATCAAGAATATAATAAATATTATATAAATAATATAAAATAATATGAATAATATTTATGCCAAAAAATAGTGAAGTGTCTTTTGATAGTTTCTTTTAAGTGGGATTGTAGGCTTTGGAGCCAAACTGCCTGGGTTCAATTCCTGGCCCTGCCACTGACCAGCTGTGTGACCTTAGGAAAGTTCCTTAGCCACCTTTTGTCTAAATTTCTTCATCTATAAAAAGGGAATAATAATCGCACTTATCTCATCAGGTTTAGCTGCAGTGAGTTACTCCAGTTAAAGTACTTACAGCTGTGCTTGGAACATAGCAAGTGCTCAATAAATGTGAGGAAACAGTAGTTAAATCTGTTTGCAGCTGTCAAAATGTGAGCAGCAGCATCATCACTATTTTCACGATCCCAACCATATTCCCTTGAGGTCGTAACTGACATTATAGAGAGACGCAGAGAGGGTCTGTGAGTGTTGGGTTGATAACATTTTTGTTAAAAGATATGTTTACACTTCTTCCAAATCCATTCATCCTACAAACTGATCAGGGGCTAATGTGTGCTAAATACTGGAATAGGCACTGGGGATTCAAAAATAAAGCAGAGACCTCTTCTCAAAAGGTCTTATGAACAGATGGGGGAGGTGAGATGCACACAAAAATAACTGCATGCTATAGTCATGCCGTTTGTGAAAGTGAACTGTGCCTGTCACGGGTCATGAGACAGGTTCCCAGCTGGGATTCCCCCAACATTTTGTTGATCCTTAAGGAGGTCTGTAACTATGTGCTAGGCTAAAGGGGCCCTCGTACATGCGAAGCAGGTGCTCAACCACCGAGCTTCACTCGCTCTGCATGGTGCAAGTTTTTTGCATCAAGACTTCAAGGATCTGGGAGTGAGACTTGAAAGGAAAAGCATTCTTGACTTTGAAGCTTGTCCTGATGTCATCTCTGGTTGGGGTGTCCTTTGAGCCACTGTTTCAGGTGTAAACACGAGTCGGCCCTGCTTTAACTAGTCTTTCCCAGTCCTTTCCGATGCCAGGGCATGCATTTGGAAAGCAGATGGTCTTGCAAATATTGTATGGTGTGGAAGAATGAGTTTGGGATTTGGAGGCAAAATGATCTGAATTGAATCATCACTAGACCTCTTGTTTAGGCAAATAACATAATTGCTTTGAGCAGTGAATTCCTCACATGAAAAATAATGATAATTAATGTTTATTGAGTATTTAGTATGGATCAGTCACTGGCAAAGTGCTTTATATGAATGATGTTTTTTAATTCTGAAAATTACCTTGTGGGGAAGCGGATGTGGCTCAAGAAGTTGGGCACCCACCTACCACATGGGAGGTCCCGGGTTTGGTTCCTGGTGCCTCTTAAAGAAGACAAGCAAGACAGCAAGCTGATGCAACAGGCTGGTGCTGCGAGCTGACGCAACAACATGATGGAACAAAATGATGCAATGAGGAAACACAATGAGAGACACAACAAACGGGGAGCAGAGATGGCTCAAGCGACTGGGTGCCTCCCTCCCACATGGGAGGATCTGGGTTCGGTTCCTGGTGCCTCCTAAGAAAAAAGAAAAAAGATGAGCAGACACAGAAAGCACACAATGATCAGGCACAGATAGCAGAAGCGAGTGCAAACAACGGGGAAGGGGGGATAAAGAAATAAAATAAATCTTTTAAAAAGAATTACATTGTGGAGAAGATGCTACTATTATCCTTATTATACAGATGAAGAAACTGAGGCCTAGACAGATTAAAAAGTACATTTTCCAGGGTATTCAAGTCGTAAATGGAATTACTTGGATTTGAACCCATGCCTGTCTAACTGCAGAACCGGAGCTACCACATGGGACTTCTGAGGGACTGACTAATCTTTCAAGTACCAGTGAAGTCTTGCTGCTCAAAGTGTGGCCCAGGGACCGTAAACATCAACACCATGCACAGCCTGTTAGAAATGCAGAATCGTCAGCCCCACCTAAGACCAACTGAATCAGAATCTGCATTTTAACAAAATTCCCACCCCAGGTAATTCGTGTACACATTCAAGGTTAGAGAAGCACTAAGCTAAAACATTATCACTGCTCTGAAGCATTCCCTGAACTCCCAGGCAGAGACATTCTCAGATGGGAACAGCTGAGCCACACAGGGTCCCTCGCCTGCTTGGCAATCACCATTCATTCAGGCTCACATTTCTGATTAATGAATAAATCTAATTCTGCTTAGATTGAACTTCAGCCTTCCCAAACAAAATCTCTCCCTCTTTCCCTCCCTCAATCTCTCATTCATATGTTGGAGATGCTCTCAAGATTTCACAGTCTTGATCAAGTTAAAGGGAGGCCAATAGATTAAAATGGCTAGAAATGCAGGCTTCGGCATCAGAAAAGCTGGGTTCTTTCCTTTCCCAGCTGAGTGAACCCAAGCAAACTCGTACACTCTCAGAGCCTCACTTTCTCATCTGTGGAATGAGGCTAATAAGAGCACCCATTCTGTGAGGCTATGGTGAGGATATGCAGAGTGCTGCCATAATGAGACTATCCAGACATTGGCTGCTATTATTGCCATTATTTAGGCTGTACAAGCCGAAGCTGAGCGCTAACTTCCTGAGCAGCGCCTAGATGCTGCTGCTTTCTTCATTCAGTCCAGGAACATGTTTTGTTCTGTTGGTGACTCACTGTGGGTATCTGGAAATCCTTTTTAACAATGAATTAATCTTCTAACAATGTACACTATGAACAGGGACATTCATTTGCTAATCTGGATGAAACGTACCGATGAAATCACATGGCAGTCCTAAATGTAAAAAGGCTTTAAAAAGACTCATTTCAGGTCACTTGCATTGAGCCAATTTGGGACTTCATTCCATATTTATTTTTAAAAGCATTTACTTTGTGTGAGCCACTGGGTGAGGCACTGGGCATGCAAAGGTAAATAAGATATGGCCCTGTCTTCAGGTAGGTCATAGGGCAGTGGGGGAGACAGGCCCATAACCAGGAACTGGAATAGCCTAGAATGTAGGCACTAATGGGAGCACAACACATTTACAGGGCACAGAACTGGTAGCAAGGAGAGGGCCCGAGTCAGTAGTGCGGAGGAGACAGGGGAAATGTGGTTTTAAAGACTGAATGACATTTTAAGCTTGGGCAGATGAAAAGGAGGGGAAAGTGTGTTCTGGGCAGTGTGTGTGTGCATGTAAATTACAATAATTACAATAATGTGGACGAAGGGCTGAAGTCACTTCATGAAGGACATTAGATGTCACACACAAGAGTTTATTCTGTAGCCAGTAGATAATTTAAGAAAGGAGTGCCGAGTTCAGATTTGAGTTTCTGGAGGATCCCTCTGATGACTGTGTAGGTGGAGGGGAAGGGCAGACTGGAGACAGCTATAGCAATATATATCAGCTTCTAAATATCCCTTAGGGCAGAACAGTTTAAATGACTTTGTCTGATTTGGGCTAGTATATGTTGGGGATAAGAAATGGATCCCAAAAGTAATGGCTGAGACATAATGGATGTTTATTTCTTGATATTGTGTGGTCCAAGTTGGATGTTGCAAGTCAGTGGTGATGGAAAGCTCAGGGGCACAAGCTCATCGCAATTCTGCTGTCTTCAATACGTGGCTGCCAAGATCATTCTGGGCATGGAATCACAATTATCCAGAAGGGGGAAGAGGATAGAGACACTCTTTATGGGCCAGGCCTGTAAATGGCAGACAACACCTGCAGTCATGTTCCATTGAAGAGAACTTAGTCATTTGGCCACATCTACTGCAAGGCAAGACATGAAATGTAGGGTCACCAGGAAATCATATGCCTGCTTCTACGGGAGGATAGATTTGGGCAGACAGCTAGTAGTGTCTGCCACACCACTGTAAGTTTGCTATTACTTGCAGCCTAAAGAATTCCTAAATGATCCAATGGGTCTGAAGCTCAGAAGAGATGTTTTGGTGGTTTTTATAGCGTTTTCCCCTTGACTGTAAGCAGTAGCTATATTTTTCAAGACATTTCATATGTATTAGGTAACACCAATGGAGTGGATGATGTCACATAGGAAGACTAATGAAAGGCACAAAGAGTCCTTTAAATTGTTCCCTGGGCCCATTGAATTCAGAAGGATTCCTCCTTACTGTCTGTGAAAAGAACAATTCAGAAATCTCAGTGGCCTAGAGGGATTTGCCATGGGTTGAGTAGACTATGGCTAAGATATGTAAGAACAAGTCTATAGACTATGATTGCCCATAGTCTATAAATGTTTTTGTTTTGGGGACCTTCTAGATATGAAGTAAAAACAAGGTTGTCTTTGCCTCTGTTTTCTTTCTGTAACACACTGACTTTGACAAACAGTTGAAAAAAGTCTCAAGCAAAATGTGTTCAACTTCCTTTCCTGATGAAGATATTTTATGTGGACACCTAGCAACCCAGATCCTGAAATAACTTAATGTGGGAAATTCTCCAAGTGCAGCTCTTTTCTTTCCCCTCTTACTTATCCTCACTCCTGAGGCTTCAGATTTGAAGTCTGGGTTTTCTGGTTTTAACTATATAAAGCCACAATAAAGGCAAAAGTTATATTTGCTGGAACTTTCTTCTACCAAGAACCTACCTTGGAATTTGAATCTTCTTGAAAGGGTGTCCCCATTTGTGGGGGTTGGTCCTTTCCAATAACTTCAGCCACTCTATGATTACATGCTAATGACCTCCAGGGCTTGAGTTGACACAGCCTATGGGTATATGGTATGTTCAATCTTGGGTAGACTGTCAGAAATCCTACATTTTACTGGCAAATATTGTGTCCTCCAACATCCTCCCTTCAAAGTTCCCAAACATGCTGGTGAAGCAAAAAGAGGAGACTCGTAATGGCTTTTTCTGGTCTGGAAGCTTGGGGATATAGGCACTAATTAGCTAGAGTCCTATCTTGTACATTATTCAAATAAATTCTCCAAGGGCAGGACCATAATATATACATTTCATCATGCCCCTCCTCTCCTGCCATAATCTGTGAAATGAGGATAATCTTAACTGGCACACATGGAGTTCTTACTTTAAGCCAGGTATGCTTTGCCTGAGGTATCTCATTTAATCCTTAAAAAAACTTCATCAGGTCAGTAGTATTACTGTCACTATCTTACAGATGAGGAAACTGAGGCTAAAAGAAGTGAAGTGACCACATCAAGGTTACCGAATTCACAAATGGATTCAAAACCAGCAGTCTGACCTTTGATCTGGTGTAACAACTAAACACCAGGGAGCTCATTGTTGTGAGGATGTGAGGATTCAAGACCTATGTCGAGGGGAGCCGGTGTAGCTCAGTGGTTGAGCACCTGCTTCCCATGTACAAGGTCCTGTGTTCAATCCCCGGTACCTCCTAAAACAAACAAACAAACAAACAAAAAAACCTATGTAGGATACCTGGGACTGAGCACATTGCTGGCACCAGTGAATGCTCATTAAATGGCTGTTATCATTGTGTCATCGTTCCATGTAATTTTCCCATAAGAAGATAGCAAAGAGGGCCTTACACTGGGTAGGCTGTCTAGTATCTTGGGTGATTGTGCAGAGGCTATGCAAAGATAATTCTTTTGTAGGAAATATGGGGATTTTGTGGCATGGTAATAACTGATATTTATCTTGATGAGCAGGCAATATCTGAGGGACCTGGCCCAGAGAAATAAAAGGTTGCCTGCAATCATCTTCCTGGAATTCTAAGTTATGTGGCTTTACTAGTAGAATTTATAAGGCATCTCTTGCATAGCAATAATAAGTTGAACCAATTAGTTGTTTTTCTGATAATTTTTTCCTTAATGAAGGCATTTTTTTCCAACATAAGAGTAATATAAAATTTGGAAAATTCAGCGAAGCAAGAAGAGGAAAACCCAACATTTTTGTCCTGTTGTCCTGTTGACATTTTTGCATTCTAATTGATATTTTTTTGTTGTTGTTGTTGTGCTTTGTTGACAGCATGAGAGACCCTCAAATTCCCATTTACCTGAGTCATCAAAAAAGCTAAATCTGGTCCCCTTGGCTTGGGACATAGAGAGCTGCTGCTATTGGTTGATTCTTAGCCCTGGAGTCCTAGGGGTGCAATAAGATAGATCCTAGCAGGGCAGTGGCCAGAGGGGCCCCTCAGGACAGGGTAGCAGAGACTCTGCTATCTCAGGGAAAAGCTCTCCTGGCCCTGAGCCAGGAATATGGCACAAGGGTTGACCCAGTCCAGGAGAAAGTTTTCCTGGGCCCAGTTCCCACCCGCATGGTCACATCATGATGACGCAGCAGGAAGTGGGGCCTCCCCAGAGCCCAGGTCTCTCACAGGAAAGTGTTGTCAGAGGTTCCCGCATGGGCAGCCAGTCCAGTGTGCCTTCGGTTAGCAGCAGCATTCCCAGACCACAGTATTTGCTCACAGCCTGGAATGCTGGCCTCGGGGCCGGGCAGCGGCCTTTCCTCCTCTTGGGCCTAATGCCTGTGGTAAGGGCTGCGGTGGTGCCATAAATCAGCTCTACTCTGCGCTTTCCCCGTGAGACTTCCAGACGGGTTGCCCCACAAGCAGCAGCGTGAGATATCTCCTTTCAGATGTCACGTACTGAAAAAAAATGATAAACCAGAGGAAATTAATTTTCCAGTTAAAAGAATATAACGCTACATAGCCTTGGACCTGCTCTTTTTCCTTTGGCTTGGTGTTTTCCAGTGGCCACGAGAAGGGAGAATCCACATTCATCTCTTTGCATGATATTTTGTAGAAGGTGAGGGATAGCAATTCCATGCTATTGTGTTGGAGTCAATTCCATGTTTTTCACTTGACCTCCATATGCCAATGATGAGCTAACCTTCGTTGGCTTTCTCCCCAAGGTTAAGTGATGCTGCCTCAGGTAGAGGGAAGAGCAAAGGAATGGGAGTCCAGAAACCCTCATGGCAGTCACAGGTTTACCATACCCACTGCTTGATGTTAGGCAAACCTATATTACCCTTGATGCCCTGGGCTTCCTCTTAATTGGACAATTTATTAACTAGCATTCCTTGCAGCTGTCAGTCCAAGAGCAACTGATGTTCATGATAATAATCCTTCAACACAGCAAGATCCTTAAACACCTTCTGTGCGCCCTTTAATCTCACGGCAGCAGGCATTTCATTTATTCAAATTCCTTGAAAACTGGTGATCTGCAAAGGCCACTTATAATTAAAGACTCAAGTTACCAGCATGGTGGGCTACCAGAATCAGACATGGAGGGTTCACCATATTCTTTGTCCCTTATTCTGAGGATGATGCCATTGATGGTGTTGCAAGAACATCAGGAGGGTTGAGGTGACACACATGAGAGCATTGGTGTCAATGCTTCCCCCAGGAAGACTTGCCACAGGTATGGGGCAATGGCTTTAGGCTGTAGAGCCTGCTACCTCATGAGGCTCAATGATTGCTAGAGCCACAACCCTGAAAATCAGCAGGCACAGAGATGAACAGAACAATAACTTCAACCAACAGTATCTAATTGACATTTATAGAATACTCCATCCAACAACAGCAGAAGACATACATTCTTTTCAAGTGTCCATGGAACATATGCCAATACAGATCATATCTATTGGCCACAAAACAAATGTCAATAAATTTTAATAAAATTTAAATCAGAGAGAGGCTATTCTCTAACCATAAGGGAATGAAACTAGAATTCAATAACAGAAAGAGAAAAGGGAAATCTCTAAAGACATGTAAACTAAACAACATAAATCTAAATAATGGAACAGAAAAGAACTCTCAAGTGAAATAAAATATACTTTGAACTGAATGAAAAATTGAAACATAACACATCAAAAAATGTGGGACAGAGCTAAGGCAATGCTGAGAGGAAAATTTATAGCACTGAATGTATACGTTAGAAAAGAGAAGTCTCATAAATACTTGAAGCTCCTACATCAAGAACCCAGAGAGGAGCAAAATAAACACAGAAGAAGCTAAGGAAAGAAATAATAAAGATAAGAGCAAAATCAATGAAATTGAAAACAGAAAAACAGTAGAGGAAATCACAGCAACAAAGAGCTGATTCTTAGGAAAGATGAATAAAATTCACAAAAGTCTAGCAAGAATAATGGTGAAAAAAAACAGATGATACAAATTAATAATATCAGGAATGAAAAAGGGAATATCACCATGTGCCTTATACACATCAAAAGGATAAAGGATAATAAGGGAACACTACAAACAATTTTGCACATGCAAATTTGACAATCTGTGAAATGAACCAATTCCATGAAAAGCATAAACTACCACAACTCACCTCATATAAAATAGATAACTCTTAAAGAAATCAAATCCATTATTTAAAATGTTCCATAAAAGAAATCTCTAGGCCAAGATGGTTTCACTGGAGAATACTACCAAATGTTTAAAAAAGAATTAATACCAATTCTACAAAATGTCTTCCAGAAAATAGAGGAGGGGACCTGTCTCAATTCATTTTATGAATCACCCTGATACCAAAATGAGACAAAAACAGTACAAAAAAAAAAACAAAACAACAACAACAAAAAAAAACATACACACAAAAAACCCAAAGTACAGTATCCCTCATGAATATAGATGCAAAAATCTTTAACAAAATATTAGCAAAAAGAATTCAGCAAAATGTAAAAAGAATTATATACCCCATGACCAAGTGAGGTTTATTCCAAGAGTACATGGCTCCTTCAATATTTGAAAATAAACCAATGTAATCCACCTTATTAACAGGCCAAAAAAGAAAAACCATATGATCATTTCAATTGGTGCAGAAAAAGTTTTTAATGATACTCAACACTCACTCATGCTAAAAAAAAACAAAACTCTCAGGAAACTAGGAATAGAGGGGAACTGTCTCAACCTGATGAAGAGCGTCTACATAAAAGACTACATCTAATGTTATTCTTCTTGGTGAAAGGCTGAAGTTTCCCCCCATATAACTGGGGACAAAGTAAGGCTGTCCACTCTTATTACTCTTAATGCTGGAAGTTCTAGCTAATGCAAATAAGGTAAGAGAAGGAAATAAAAAACATGCAGATCAGAAAGGAAGAAATAAAACTATCTGTATTTGCAAATGACATGTTTGGTGACTGTGTAGAAAATACCAAGGAATCAACAACAACAGGAAAACCTTCTAGAACCAATAAGTGTGTTCAGTAAGGGTGCAGGATATAACATAAATATACAAAAATTAGTTGTATTTCTCCCTAATAATAATGACCACAGGGACATTGAAATTGAAAATACAATACCATTTGCAATTACTCAACAACTAAATACCATATTTAGGAGTAAATTTAACAAAACATATGTAGGACTTGTACACTAAAAACACAGAACACTGATGAAAGAAATAAAAAGAAAATCTAAGTAAATGAAGAGACATAACACATTTTGAATTGAAAGACATAGCCTAATAACGATGTCACTTTTCCCCAAATTGATATACAGGTTTAAGGCAATGCATATCAAAATCCCTGCAAGATTTTTTTGAAGATAAACACAAAATCATTCCAAAATTTACATGGAAAGGCAAAGAAACTAGGATTGTTGAAGCAATTTTTAAATTTTTAAAAAGAAGAAGGAAGTGGGAGGACTTTGTCTACTTTGTCTCAAAACATTTTATATATCTACCATAACAAAGACTGGGTGGTAATGGTGGAAGGATAGACATACAGATAATGGAAAAATAGAGAACCCAGAAATAGACCCACACAAATATGTCCAACTGATTTTTGGCAAAGTTGCAAAAGTAATTCAGTAAAGGAAAGATAGCCTTTTCAACAAATTATATTGGAGCAATTGATCATCCAGAGGCAAAATAATGAACCTCAGAATTGTCCCACACCTTAAACAAAAAAATAAGCTCAAAAAGGATCACAAATATATATACATTTTTAAACTATAAAACTTTTAGGAAAGAAAAGAAAATCCTTAAATCCTTGGAATCTGGGGCTAAGTCAAGTTCTTAAACTTGAACCAAGAGCACAATCTGTAAAAGGGAAAAAATGATGATAGGAACTTCATAAAAATTAAAAACATTTGTTTTGTGAAAGAACTTGTTAAGATGATGAAAAGACAAGCTACAGACTGGGAGGAAATATTTGCAAACCATATATGTGGTAAGAAAGTAGTACTAGACTATATAAAGAACTAAAATTCAACAGTAATGCCCATTAACAGATGCCTTTCAACAGATGAATAGTTAATCAAATTGTGGTACCTCCGCATCATGGACTGCTACTCAGCATGAGGAAGGAACTATTGACACATAAAAAACCTGGATGAATCTCCAGAGAAGAATGCTGAGTGAAAAAAGTTAGTCCCCAGAGGTTACACAACATTCTTGAAACGACAAAATTATAGAAATGGAGAACTTATTAAAGGGTGCCAGGGAGGGAGTGGGGGCAGGAGGGAGTTATGTGTGGCTATTAAAGGGCAACATGCGGGATCTTCGTGGTGATGGAAATGTTCTGTAGCTTGACTACGTCTGTGTCAATATCCTAGTTGTGATATTGTAATATAATTTCACAAGCTGTTACCATTGGAAAAAGTGGTTAAAGAACATAGGATCTCTTCGTATTGTTTCTTATAACTGCATGTTAATCTAGAATTATCTCAAAAGTAAAACTTATTTTTAAAAAATAAAAATCTTGGAAACTCAGAGCTTAAGCAGCTGTATTTGGGAAGTACCTGAATGACAATTGGTTGTTATGGGTTGAATTTTTTTCCCCAAAAGATATGTTCAAGTCCTAATCTCGGGTCACGTGAATGTGGCCTTATTTGAAATAAGGTCTTTGGAGATATAATTAGTCAAGATGAGGCCCAACTGAATTAAGGTGGGTGGCTGGTGTCCTTCTAAGAAGAGGGAAATTTGGACATAGAGACACACAGATAGAGGGAGAAGGCCATGTGAAGACAGAGGAAGAGATTCGAGTGATGCATTTACAAGCTGAGGATTGCCAAGGATTGCCGCGACACACCAGGAGCTGGGAAGAGAGAAGGAAGGTGTCTCCTCTAAAGGTTTCAGAGGGGCATGACTCTGCCTACACCCTGGTTTCAGACTTCTAGCCCCCACAACTACAAGGCATTAAATTTTTCTTGTTTGAAGCCACCTAGTCTGTGGTACTTTGTAATGGCAGCCCTAGGAAACTAAGACAGTGACTTTCTTAATTAGATTTTCTATACTGGGCCATGTTAGATGCATCTTCTCAGGATGCCCATGAAACTATGTTTATCTATATCACTGCATTTACCTTATTGTTCTACAATTAACAATTTACAAGTCAGTCTCCTTCACAGCACCATGTATGTTTTTTTTTTTTAAGATTTATTTTATTTATTTATTTCTCTCCACCCCCCCACCCCTTGTTTTGCACTGGCTGTCTGCTGTCTGTGTGTTCTTCTGTGTCTGCTTGTCTTCTCTTTATGTGGCACCGGGAACCGACCCTGGGACCTTCCAGAGTGGGAGAGAGGTGCTCAATCTCTTGTACCACCTCAGCTCCCTGGTCTGCTATGTCTCTTATTGTCTCTCCTCTGTATCTCTTTTTGTTGCCTCATCTTGCTGCACCAGCACTCCTGCAAGGGCCAGCATTCTGCGCGGACCAGCACACCACGTGGGCCAGCTCACTGCACCGGCCAGCTTGCCTTTCACCAGGAGGCCCTGGGAATCAAACCCTGAACCTCCTATATGGGAGCCCAATTGCTTGAGCCACATCCATTTCCCACCATGTATGCTTTAAGCACAGGGACTGTGTCTTAATATCTTATACATAACATATAGCCATTTGTTTGTTGATTTGGTGTCTGACACATAGTAGGTGGTCAACAAATGTTTGTTGCATGGGCAAATCAATGAATGCTTATGTAGCAGTGGCAGATGGCAGATGGCAGATTTTGTTCTGGGACTGACTCGTAGGTAAGTTTGTACAGGATCTCTAAGAACAAATTTACAGATGATAATACAATGGAGACAGTAACCACTGCCACACTCCTTTGGTATTGGAAAATGCTTGTCAGGGCATCAAGATTTCAGATATGACAAATCAAGTTGATTGCAAAGGCAAAGTATGAGGTGGGCCAAGATTGACTCTGGGGTATCTTGATTCTCTTTAATTTATTTCTGTTTTCTTCTTTAGTATTCCCACATTCACGCCCCCCCACCCCCCAGCCCTGAAGACACAAATAAGCATTCCAGTTTTACAGCATCCCTTGGCTATTGGGATTCCTACTGTGATGCTTTAATAGGATAATGCCCCAAGTTGCACATTCCTATCCCCATTATTCAACACTGAATTGTCCAGTGTCCATTTGCTCAGGTATCCATTCTCTGATAGGGCATGTTTGAACCGAAGTACTATTATCTGATAAATGACTTAATGTGTGACTCCCTCCCATATTCACACCCCATAACAGTAGATGTCATTCTGTACCTTAACCCAGAGCATGAAAATAAAGTGGGAATTTCAGGCCCCATGGCAGGTCTACTTAGCGAGTACAGTAAGTTTTCAAGTGCTCTTTTGACTTTGAGAGTGATTTAAATCCAAAGTTAACAATATACCAATGTTGACACATTTTCATAAGGCAAATATTTCCTTTATGAGCTTTGTTAAGAAAATGTCCTAAAAGTACAATTAAACTATTCCAAAATTTTTCATCTTTCTTTTTATTTTATTGAAAATACTTTTATTGGGATTAAATATTTTCTATTTAAATATTTAATAAAAATTTTATTTGCTAATCCAATCTTGCATATATTTTACTTTTCTGATTATAGCTTCTGCCATTTTGGGGGAATGGCTTCTTTTTTATGTCCAATTTTCAAATGTAAGTTTTGTCTGACAGATTCGATTTTTCCCATTAATTTTTTCCCAGTAAACAAATTTTATTCTACAGAGTTTTAGTTAATGTCAGTTTAGTCTCAGGCATAATAAGGGCTTATCATTATAGCTTTTATTATTATGTATTATTTGTAACAGTGTTTCTCACAGGCTTTTATTGAGATATAATTCATAAGCTATAAAATTCACCTTTTTAAGTGTATAATTCAGTGGTTTTTAGTACATTCAAAAGATTGTGCCACCATCGCCACTAATTCCAAAAACATTTCTATCACCTCAAAAAGAAACTATGTACCAGTTACAGTCACACACCCCCGCTGCCCAATATCCTACTCTGCAATATATTCTGTAATCACCTGAATTTAGAGTTACTAGTAATAATAAGATGGGAATGTTTCCCCCAATTCTTCCAGACCTGCCAAGTTGCAAAAGACTACTGATGCCAAAAGTCTTCAACTTAGTAGCAAAAAGCACTCCAAGAATGGCCCGCCTTTCACTCCCAGTGTGCTGTGGCAAAGGGGTAGAAAACAGGAATGGCTGGGGGAAAAAAAAAGCAACCAGTGAGTACTCTCTCAAGTCCAAAACTGGGTTGTGGAAAAAATCCTGAGAAATTCCCCTGGAAAGAATGGGAAAGAATCCACATAAACGTTTTTATTGCTTATGACAACTCCTGCAGCTCATATAAAAAATTTTTTTATAGACTAGATTGACATTATAAATATACAACACACACACACATCCTGACATATTGGCTAACCTACAATTCATAATTGCTCCTCAAAAGAAAATACTGATTTGAGTCTGAACATCTTTAAATTCAAATGGCAAACCAGTTTCAGGGATCAAGTTTTCAAAGACCTTCTTGTTCTGAGGTGGACTCTCAGTCCTTCCATATTTCATTCAAGATTCTTCCTTCATCATAAACTAGAGCAGATGTTCATATTTAATTTGGTTTACAAATGTGCTATTCCTTAAGTTGCCAAAATATTTTCGCTACCACCACTTTATAGTGTTTCCTAAGGTGCTCAAGATACTTCGTATTTATTACATCATTTATCTTCCCAACATTCCTAGGAGTAGATTAAAAAGATGGCAGAAGCATTAAGGAGCGGGGTTATTGTCCCCATTATAGAGATGAGGAACCTGAGACATAGAGAAAGAAATAGACTTTCATCCATTATCCATTCATCCATCCATTCATTCATTCATCAAGTATTTAATTGAAAGTCATTATGTATTAGTTCCTGCTTCTAGTTGCTAAAATTACACAGTTAACTGTCTTGGCCCCTCTTTTCATGTACTTTCTAGTCTTATCAGATAGTTAGATTTTTGTTTTAAAAATACAAATCTGATCATGTCACATCTTTGCTTAAATTATTTCACAGATCTCAGAATAAAGACTAAAATTCCTTCCACGGCTTACCAAGTTCACATGCTCTAACCCATATATCCATCTCTAGCCTCATTTAATTTCTGCTTACACTCCCACCTCCATGCCTCAAATCTCTTACTGACTAGGGTTTTGTTTGTTTTTATTTATTTGAGAGGAACCCATATTATGTGTTCATTTATTTAATTTCAATTTTTATTTTTATCAAAGTTATATAGGCTTAAAGTTCATAGACTTGAATATTTCTTATAGTCTTATTATGAAAACCAGCAATCCTCTTTTCCCCGGACTCAACTACTTTTTTTTTTTTACTCTTTTGATATTTATCTCCTCATCTCTCAATAACATCCTTGTTTTGCCACTTCTTGATTTTCATTTTAAGCATTCTCTATTGAGTTCACACTAAGGAGGATGAGGCTTTAGTCTTATTTACCCACCCCCCATTTCCTGCCTCATCATAACAGACTGTCATGTCTTCTACTCATTCTAAATCCAGATTTTATAATAAGTTTATAATAAAGCAGACTTTATGTGTCACCAATCATAGTATAAAGTTATATTTATTCATTCCTGGTTCAGAAACATCTTAATGGAGGACTCAGAATAGAGGAAGAAAAGATGAAAGGCATTATCAGGTTTGATGGACATTTTTTTACTAGAAGGAATCTTAGATATCTTCTCTACTGCTTTAACTTCAATGACATTGAAACCTAGGCTCAAGGTCATGTGGCAAATGGATGACATGGGATTAGAAGCCAGCTCTCCTCACATCCTTTCCAGTGCTCTTGGAGTCTGCCAAACAAACTTTGAATTAAGATATATATAGGACTAATGACTAGTATTTTCTTAAAATATCAGAAACTCATTGACAACTACCATTAATACATTTTCTCCATAGTAATAACAACAGTAAGAATTGTAGCTACTATTTACTTAATACCTACACATGCCAGTCACCATACTAGACACTGCACATGTTCTGCCTCACTTTGGTTTTCACAGAGATGGTATGAGATAGGTATTGTTTTCAACCCCATTTTCACAAAAGGAACCTGAGGCTCAGGAAGTTTAAGTTCTTTATCTGAAGATATCCCAGTGAGCAGATCTAGAAGTGGTGGAGCTGGGGTTCAAACCCAAGTCTGTCTGGCTCTGAACTCAACACTTTTCTTCAATTAACATCACATTGTGTCTGTATTCCTCACAGATCACAATCATCACCAGTTTTTGGAGCCTGAAACTATGGGCTCCACTCTCAATTTCATAGGCCTGTTGTGAGAAATAAAGTGAACATATATGTAAAGACTGTCCCTTAGAAGAATGCCTGGCATTCACCTAGTGAATGTTAGCCACTCCCATCCTCCTCCTCTAATTCCTTACCTTCATCGCTGCTGACAAAACTACTGTTCTTTTCTTTGACAATAATTGCCCATATGAAGGGTTTCCACTAACTCCTTTTCTTGCCATTGTCCACTTGAAGTTCAAACTTTTAGACCATCATCTTTTTTCTCAGTCTTATACACTTGCCTTCCTTTGTTACTTGGTTAAAAATGACCCTAGAATAGTCCCATTTGGTTCCAGTCATAGGATGTTCCTCAATCTTACTTCTCCAACCAGTCTTTTAATTCACAACTCTAACAGGTGTCTTCTCAGAAGTCCTTCCTGGACTGGCCAAATACTGTTTCCATCCACAAAGTGGAAAGAATCCAAGTTCCATTTTCAGCAAAGGAGGTTCACCCATTTTCCAGCTGCCTTCTCAGACTTGAGAGTCTCAACAGGGTTCAGCTTCCTTATTTGTAAAATAAGAGCACTGAATCACCTAGCCCTAAATTAAAATTTAAAAATCCTTTTGTTTTATTTCAGATATTTAGGCCCTGCTCTCAGCTGAGAACCTGAGGCTGCTGGCACATCCCACAGGAATAACCAAAGGCTGCCCAACCCCTTTATTGCCCTTTTTGGGGGTTTTTATTCTTCCTTGAAAAAGAGTTAAAAAGTAGTTAGCTTTAAAGGCTATTAGTAGAAAATATTCTGCATATTACACTATGGGAAAAACTGTATCAGATTAAGCTCATGTTTCATTCATCATTCTGGGAGTATACATTATGGTGAGGGATATGGGAAGGAAGATAATTACACACCTACATGCCTTCACTTCCACTCCCTGAATGGTATCCAAAAAAACAAACACCTTGACAAGAAATGCATCTTTTGGGTTGACTTCTCTTCCTTTCCTGCACCTCTTCCTTCTCATCCTACCTCCTGATCAAGGGATAGCTCCTTTAACTTTCAATTCTTTCATATCCTGTTTCCTGAAACACCATTGGTTCTCTCAATCTTCCTATTAATAACAATATTAATAATAATAATCTTGCTATTATTGCAAATGGTAACTTTCCTGGTGTGGCTTCTCTAGGTGCCTCAGATCCTCTCAGGCTCAGGATCTTTCACAAGGCTGCAATCTGTGATGGCCCATCCAATCCTGTCTATTGGGGCTGCCATCATCTCAGGGGAAGATCCACTTCCAGGCTCACTTATGTGGCTGTTGGCAGGCTTCAGGTCCTCCCTAGATGTTGTCGGAGACATCAGTTCCTTGCTGTGTGGGCCTCTCTGTAAGGCAGCTCGTAACATGACAGCTGGCTTCCCCCAGAGTGAGTGAACCAGAGAGTGTGAGAGAGAACCCAAGATGGAAGCCACAGTCTTTCTCTAGCCTAATCTTGAAGTGACATCCCATCATTTCTTCTGCTGTATTCTGTTCCTTAGAAGCAAGCCATTAAGTCCAGCCCACACTCAACGGGAGTTTACACAAAGGCATGAAAGCCAGGTGTTGGTGTCATTGGAGGCCAGATGTGCCTTGCAGAAGTCATCTTTCTGGGCTCATGTTTATGCCCTAAAATATTCTTTGCCTAAAAAACCTTTTTCTGTTTAGACAGACTCAAGTAGAACTGAATATTTTACCTGTGTTTAGAAGTTCTCATGTACTTTCCTTCATGGTAAATTTTTAGAAAAGAATTTCAGAGAAGTTCACATGCAACTTTGAACCAGACAATTCAGAGTAAGTTTGAAAGATATAAGCAATATGTGCAGGCTCTGTGCACCTCTGTCCCCTCATTGGTGGCATCTTATTAATGTCCAGAATCAGGCAAGAATGTCTATGGACTGAGAACTAAATTGAGTCCCTCTACTAGGAGTTGTGGTGAAGACAGAAGTAAAGGACAGGGTCTTTGTATCACAAAAGCTTTGCCATCTAATAGACTATGCTCAAACACATGACTCCCATAGAGCCTAAGTGGGGGAAGATGGTGTCGAGAGAGCACGGAGCACTTGAACGAGGCCTTACGGTCCCAAAGATGTGGCTTCAAAGGCCTGGTCTACTGTTGGGGTGTCACTGGGTAAGTGAGCTCATTAGAAAATAAGTATAACAGCACCAACCTCACAGGACAATTGTGAGAAAAGGCAACATAGCCAAGTGGTTTGATTGCGTGGACTCTGGATCCTGTCTTGGTTCAGTTCTTAGCTCTATCACTTAGTGTGGACAAGTCCTTAACTTCTCTGCTTTAGCTTCTCCATCTGAAAATAATGGCTTCTCCCTCCTAGGGTTGTTGGGAGAATTAACTGAGTTAATATGTGAACAGCACTTAGAATAGTCCCTGGTACTTGGTATTTAAGTGTTAAACAAATAAGTATAAATGATGGCATTTGTGTAAAGCCTTTATTTTGCATAAAGTACAGATATCAATAAAATTATTATGAAACTTTTTTATCGCAATGTCTTCCTCTATAAAATGGTCATATTGATGCTTGTCTTATAGCATTCTTATGAAAATGAAATTAAACAATATATAGAAAGCACCTAACGGTTTATAGCCCAGGTAAGGAGTTGAAAAAATGGTAGCCATTATTATGCCAATTCACAAGCAATTATAAAGCTACCCAGAGTGGGACATGGGAAGGCCAAGTAACACCATGTAAAAATCTCTCCCAAACCAGGAGATAAATATCTCAGCTCCAAGAGAGCACCATGCTCCGAGATTACTACAAGATATTCTCTGCTCTCTAAGCCTGGGTAGCACTATCCAGAGCTCCTTTGGGGATGTTATTTGTCCAGGAAGTTGTGAGTCTGAGAATGGTTTCTTCTGGTTTCTGCTTGGTATTTTAATTGGCATATTAAGTTTATCTACTTCTCTTTTGTGTTTTTAGTAATATTCCTTTGCGGTTGCATGCTGAACACAGAGGAATGTGTTAGAAGTAGCTAGTAGAGATAAATGCCTTAAACACTCTGAGAGCCTACTGTCACCCTGGGATCATCTGGTTCCACCCAGAGGGAGCTGGTTTCAACTCTGTGCACTGTTTCCAGAGGGGAGGCTACAGGAACACCCAAAGGACTGAAGGAAACTCTTGTTCTGCTTTCTTGAGCACTGCCCCTGTGCCTCATTTCTCTCTTGAGAGCCCCATTCAAGAATGCCTAATTTCTTCAACCTCTTCTTTGAGGCTGAGAGTGATATTTAATAGGAAACACCAACTTTGGTAGAAAAGAATGCATTTCTCAAAAACATAATCCTGTATTTGGCCCTGTTGATGATAGCCACAAACCGGGCGGTGGGGAGGAGGGAAGCATTTTTAAAGCTAGCTGCAGGAAGTAGATTGTCCCCTCCCCAACTCCCCAGAGCCAGAGCTCTGAGTCTCAGACTGAAAGCAAACATGCCACCTACAAGACAGTGGGGAGACACCACTTCATGACTAATTGGACTTAGGAACAAGGAATAAAGGAAATTATATAAACATTTGAGCTTTGAAAATAAATACTACTAAGGCTCAAGGCTTGCTCATACAATTTTGTTTTTACTAGGAATAGCGCAACTTCGAAGCACTGTCCTACCCTAACATTGAGCTCATCTGGGGTTTATAATTTCTAAAGGTAATCTCCAACTGTAGCTGAAATGTTACATGTTTTTTGGTGCCTCCTGTTTCACTTTTTCATTTACCTGCTAGCTTCAGAGAAGTCTTGTTCAGACTTTACCTGCCAATATTTTATGTATATTAAATCAACCAAGTTTCATAAAAGTCCTAACTTTCACTACCTTTCCAAATGGTATTGGAATTGTTTAAAACTTGTTAGTTAAAAAAATCTCAGTAGTAAAGGATAAGTTCCTGGTGACTGTTATCAACTCCCTGTTTGGAGATTAGTGCTATGTTTTCATCTGGGGTATAGACATATCTGGATAATTCTCCTGAGCTTCACTTGTTGAAACTTGACATTTGTCCTATCTCTTCATTATGGCCCAGCTCCCAGAAAATTTTGCTGTCACTTCTCTGACAGCTGTCTCCCCTCCCTTGCCATACACATTCTGTCCTGGTCCCGATCTTCCCCTTAGCTATCGAAGCAAAGCAAATAACAAAACACAGATTAGAAAGCCCCAGTCTTGAAAGGCTATCTGAGCTTTGTGTGCCTTGGGGCTGTTAACCACAGAGAGGCCAAAGGGTCAGATACTTGGGTTTCTCTGTCCTGGCTAGGTAAGGCTTACCACTGCCTAGCCCTTCCCTGCCCACTTGGCCATTCCCCCATGCCCAGCATTTTAGCTTTCCAAACTATCAGCATGTCCTAGTTGGTTCCAAGAGCATATTTCCCAGAGAGCATTTGCTTCCTCTAATGTTGCCAAAATAGAAGCTGTTGTCCTCTAACTTAAAACTCCCATTGTTGAATAGAGAAATAGAGGGTTGGAATCAGTAGAAAAGCTCTATCTGGATGTGTGTGTATGTGTGTGTGTATTTGTACTTATGTGAGATATTTGTAACTTGAAAGGGAGCATACAGTGATGCTAGCAGTCAATTTTAGTTCATGTTATAATCCTCGTTCTACTACCACAGAGTGTTTTTCTCTCTGTGTAAATGTCTAGGTTAGATCCAGTGGGGTGCTTATCAATGAGTAACAACCAGCTCTCCAGGTAGTGGCATTTGCTGGTTTCCTTGGTATAAATACTCCTATCATGGTGGGTTTCAAGATACCAATGTGAAGACCCTGAACACGGACGTAGGAAGAGATGCAGAGCAAGCCAGTGCAAGTTGGCCCAGAGGGATGGAGAAAGTCAGGAAAGGGTTTGTGGAACAAGTGATTCTTGAGTTTGAATCTAGAAAGATGAGTAGGTATTTTCTGAGTGAATAGAGAAAAGGACAAGAGCAAATACTTCTGGTAAAGGATGAACAACTTCTGGTGTATTCTAAGTGTGTAGGTGTGCAGTGTGTATGTGATGCTTGTGTGTGTGGTATGTATGGTAGGGGATGGACTGGGGAAAGAGACTTCAAACAGCCTATCTGTAGCTCCAGCAATCTGTCTTAATCACCTACATAATTCCCAGGAGTAAATGTAACATCTAGGGTCTCCTCTCAATCTCATTAGTTCCAAATCAAGAATTAAGTCTTTTCCAAGTGGATTCCTTTCAAAAGAGAGTTGTTTCCAAAAAAACCCTTCAGTTACAATAGTCAATGTTATAGTCAGTGAGGCAGCCACCATTCCTGGAGCCAACATCAATACATTATTATTACAGAGAATGACCGAAGAACAGATGACAGCCCAGCCAAGGGAGAGGGAATTTCAGACTGAGCGGCTGTTAAAGGTCATGCTGTGATTTGGTCTGTTTAGGAAATGGAGAAAGTTTAAAGGGTAAGAGTGATGCACTGATTTGCGTCAAAATAAGAGCTGTGTGTAACAAGAACTATTTCAGAGTGGTCTAATTACCAACTGTCTCCATCACATCAAGCTTGCCCTCCAAAGGCTGCATTTCCTTTCTTGCCCCAAGAGCAATTCAAAGTATTTCTTCAAGGCAAGAAGTTTCATATTTGGGACCTGAGCACTGGCAGTTCTCATCTCTCTAAATGAAATCAGCAAATATTTATTGAATCGCATTTCAGCCCAGGATTCCAGGTTGGTCCTTACTCCTGGCACAGCACTCCCTGGTTCTAAATACCTATCTGTCATGTGCTCCCACTGGCTTTTTCAGGGAACCAGCATCAAAGGGATGTCTCTAGAGACTTCCCTGAGGTCATTCCACTCCTGCTTCTTGACCTACAGGGCAGGCTCCAGGGCTTAGGAATTCTCAGGCACAATATTTCTATGACTTCTTTCTCTTTCATGGGGATTTTATATTTTAAGTTCTGTAATTCATTGAACTATGGCTTTTGTATCATGGACATGTACTGGAGGCCTTTAAGTAAAGGATACTTTAAAAATGAAGGGGAGGGGAGCTGATGTAGCTCAGTGGTTGAGCATCTGCTTCCCATGTACCAGGTTCTGGGTTCAATCCCCAGTATCTCCTTAGGAAAAAAATAAAATGAATTGGAAAAAGTTATGACAAATCAACAGGGCAAGTTGAGTTTCTTCTTTAAGATCTTTTTTTTTTTAAGTGGATTTGCCTTTTTAAAAAAAAACTATGGGAAAAAAATGCTAATTTTCTTGCACAGGAAACTTTAACAGTCCAATTACTGTGAATAGTAAAAATAGTTTACTAGTGGGAATACGTTAATGATGGTGAAGTAAAACCCACTGGTGGCATCAGACATCAGCTAAAAGTATATGGATAATCAGGACAGAAAAGTTCTAATGAGAGGCAGAAATAAGAACCTGGAGATAGTTTATTGTTATCTAAGTCATCACTTTGTTGCTTGTTCCTAGCGACCTGCACCGTTCTTTCCATGTTTAAGTAATGTCACACCAGGATAAACATGAGGTTAAGGTTCATATAATCCTGCTGCTGCTGTCAATAGACAAACTTTTAAATGCTATTTCCCCTTCAGTTACTAAGTAGGTCCTCAGAATATATCTGAAAGCCAGGGATGGCCATTATGAGAGACTGATGAAGAGCATGGTGTTGTAAAGAAAAAATATATAACAATTTATATTAGGTAAATAAAGTTTTGCACTTAAAAAATATTGGTTCAAGTGGGGTTTCTGAATGAGTGGAAGGCAGTCTTTTCCAGAACTCTGGGGTCTGAGGGCTGGCTTCTTGTTTTGATCACTTTAAGCCAAGCCCCATCCCACAAACAGGAGAATGAAGATGGAGAATTAAGGATTCTCTGGAGCGGTGAGCTCTGGAGCTGAGCTTCCTCCTATCCCAACAGTGGCCCAGGGTTAACCTCTCTTCATTCTCAATTCTCCTGGCAGAATGGTAGTCCTGAGGAAGCTTTCCTTTCAGACACTATTCAGAGAGAGAGGGGACAACATGGAGCAGTGGGAAAACCTAGCCTCTTCCTAGCTGAGTCATCTGGGTGGGATGCTTAATCCCTCTGAACCTATTTGCTCATCTGCAAAATGGAGCTAATGATACTTACCTTACAAGGTTGTTTGAAGGATCGAGTGAAAGAGGGATGTAAAGTGCTTGACACAGAGTAGAACCCAGTCAACGGTAGCTCTGAGCTATAATGAGAGCTACTTCAAATCCTCTCCAATATGGAGCTTCTCTCTCCCTTCTCCCAGCCCCTTAAAGGCCTCCATCATTGCCTTCCTTAGCATCACTACAGTCAGTCACATTCCAAACCAAGCCTGAGACTGATGGAGAAGACTGATGGGGACTAGAGCAACTTTTGGATATCTCTAGAGGTGCTGACTATTCTGAGGTCAAAGGTCAAACAGTGAAGCAGAAAGAGCTTTCAGTGGACTTGAGTTCAGCTCAGTAAAGAAGAGCCAGGCCATATGACCATCTGCCAAAGGAGATAAAATCATCCTGTAACTTTCTACCACTTGGCTGGGATGCAGAATGCTTGAGCTGTCCAAAACTATCTATGCTATACACAGTGTGCATGGCTGTCTGTCTGTCTGTCTGCTTGCCCATGTTCGTTTTCAGCGTCTTAGCAGATTGGCTTTGGATCCATGCAGCGTGTTGTGTTTGGCAGGAGGAGGTGTTTTAATATTCTTGCTTGACTGGAACTATCTCAATGACGGTGAGTTCATTATTTTGAATAGGATAAAGTATTGCCCCAGGTTTCTGCATAATAAAAGCACAGAAGGACACTTAAACTTTAAACTCAGGTTATCTACCTTAGGAAATGCTCACTAATATAACCACATCTGGAGTGTCCCCCACAGATTCCTGGAGCCTGGTCAAGTTACACATGTCAAAACACATTGGGCCCCTTGTGTGAGCTGTAAGCCGGGAGACTGAAAATAGTAGAGTATCTTGTCCCTGCCTTTAACCTTCTTCTGTGTATGTCTATAATCCAGTCCCTTGAGTGAGTGAGACCAGTGAAGGTATAATAGTTATTTTATTCAAAGCTTCTGTGATTTGTATTCAATTCACAAAGGATATGTTCACCGCCCACCCCCCACCCAAGTCAAGTGCAGCTGAATTTATTCATTCATTCACAATTATTTTATTGTATCCTCTTTATGCCGGGCACTTTGTAAGAACTGGGGATACAAAGATGAATGACCCAATCCCAGGATGAAGAACTCAGTCTAGAGGAAGACATAGACACATAAATAATTAAGTCCATAGTGTTGTATGAACTCTGATAGAAGTCTGCTCAGGGCATGTTGAGAATCCAAATGAGGGGAGTGGTCTGTTCTGGGAGGGACTGGACTTCTGGAAAGACTTCTTGTAAAAAGTGGCCCATGACCTCAAGATTATCCTAGCAGCCAATGAGAATAAATCACACTGTGACAACTTTTCTGGCTTGAATTATCCACACAGACTATTAGAATGTCCTTAAATTCACTAGTTAATTGGCTGGTCACTTACTTTATGACAAATGTTCATCTCTTGAGTCAGTGAAAGACACTCTGCTTTGAAATTTGACAACCTTAGCAGTTCTAGCCAATTCTATTAATGACCCACAAGACCAAACTCTATAACCAGAGACATTTTTTTTAAAGGAGGTACCAGGGATTGAACCCAAGACTTCATACATGGGAAGCAGTTGCTCAACCACTTGAGCTACATCCGCTTCCTTAACCAGAGACATTTGGGTGAAAAAATATATATTGTAAATTGTTCCCTTATTTATAGCCCATCTCTTCTCAGTTGTGAAAGTTAAAAGGGTACAGTACCTCAACAAAAAGAGCTGCCTGATAACAAAGGCAAGGCGGGAATGGAAGAAATGGATCCAGTATCAAGCCATTGACAATTAGTATGATTTCAGAGGCACTTTATGTATTTTCCCCAGATGTTTTTCAAACTTTTACTCCCAAGTGATGATACCTGAACTTCCACTGGTAGATTCTCATTTCTTTATCATAAAGTTTGATTCTATTTAAAACATAACTATCCCCATGGATGTCTTTTACACATCAGTGTGAATAAATTTATCAGATTCTTCCTTGAGCCTGGTGACACCATGGATGAAAAAGGGGGTGCTGCTAAGATGGGACGAGGGAAGGAAGAGTGACAAAGATAAAGACTGGAGGTAGCCCAAATTTTCTTACTTGCAGTTTGTCTAAAGGCCAGCCCTGGGCACAGTTTAGAAAAAGCAAAAATATCACAGGTGAGAAATGGTGCCCAAGACCAGGATTCTAAAGAGCTGGGAGTGAAGCAAGTTTGATGATTTTGATAACCAAGGCTAAGACTCTCCACCCTTACTGCCCTGCCTCAGCTTGTAGTCATATGAGAGCTTCTGATTCAGCACCAATCAGACTGCAGCTAGCACCAGGTGGCATGGCAGGATGTCACCTGCTCCCCTGGCCCTCTGAGAAAAGAGGAGCGGTCACAGGTCCTCAGAAAGGATGTTCAAAGTTATATTTCACCTTTGTTGTTGTTGTTGTTGTTTTCAGTTTTATTGTAACTCTATATTCCCTGTTCTCAGAACTGATTGTTGTACAAAGCATCTCATTTCCCAGCCCCCACCCACGGGCCAGTGCAGACCTGCCAAAGAAAGAGATGACTCAATGTCTCAAAGCCCCGGTACAGAGTTACTGAAGGAGCCTTCCATTCCTACCCGGGCAGAGTATGCATGCCTGCACGCATTCATTCACAAGTATGGATTGAACACCCTCTGCCTATCAAACGAGACTTGTCCCGTGACAGACACCAGAGCAGTATCAGATGCAGCCTTGCCATTGTTGTGCTTATAATTGTGCTGGGAAGACAAGCCATTGGCACTTTTAGAAGTAGGAAGGGACTGACTATAAAAAGAGACTATAGGAGGCCATGGAAAGAGAAGAAGGAGATATCCCTATAGGCTGGAGTGGGTAGGTTCCATAAGGCTATGGACCATGGCTAGCTGTGCCTGGCTGTATCCCTAGAGTCTATCAGATATTGCATATTCAATAAAGGTTAATTAAATGGATGGATGGATAGATGGATGGATGGTTGGATGGATGGTTATTACAGAATGATCCATGAAAGAGGTAGTTTGTGAAGGTAGGCTAGGATTTTGATAAAGAGAAGATAGGGGACAAATCGGAAAAAGTTCCCCAGGACATTCAGTAGGGTTGAGATACCACCAAAACATAGCAAGCATTCAGATACCCATGGCCTGAGCATTGCCACAGCCTCAACCTCTGTCACCACCACTAGACAGTAAGAATACTGGCAGCCTAGAATCCTAAAAGAAAAGTGGGGAGTAGAAAGATGAAAAGAAGCTTCTTGTTCTTAACACTATCTTATTGCCCCTGGGCTAGGACCTCTTCTATCAGTGATTCACCCATCTATAGGACTGACTCTCGGAAAGCCCAGATCACTACAAATGCCTGTATTCATGGTAACACTAAAGCAACAGGTGCAAGCTAGTATCAATCATAAGTCGGGAACAGGGTCATCAAGAAGACAGGGATTCAAATAGGTTACTAATTTTTCCCCATTTCTTTCTGCTGGATCACACACACTTTCCCCTAAGCTAGGCCACTTATTTCATATCCAGCACCTTGGTCAAACTATGTAATGCATATAAACATTTACAATAGTGCAAGGCACAAGGTCAGACCAAGGAAGTACATCCTACTATCTACTTTTAAGGCCTATGGCAGGCAACAAGAGGTATTTAAGATGAAGGCAGAAATTATGTCCTCTTTTGTATTCCCAGAATCTAGCACAGTATCCGACACATAGTAGGTACTCAGCAAATGTTTGTGCAATGAAGAAGGAAAGCAGCTCTGATTTCATAGCTCAGGGCATCCTTCTGTGAGTCTTCCCCTACCCTAAACCCTAGTTTGGATAACGGGGCTTCTGCCACTGTCCTATTCTGTTAACCTAGTACCAGCCCCGGGGTACCGGCCTTTTTCTTGTCTACCCAGTACTGAAGTGCTGCCCTAACCAAGTGTAACACTTATTTTTTTCCTGAAAAAAATAAGTGTCTGAAGTTCTTAAATATTGCCTTTAAATTAACTTTGGCTTCCATTATACATATCAGATCCTCAAATATTGTTTCATGCTTCAGTACTTTCATACCCGTAATTCCCTAAGTTGTCCCAAACTCTCCTTCACCTCATTAAATTCTATTCAATGTTCAAAACTCATCTCAACTGTCACCTCCTCCTAGAAGCCTATCCAGGTCTAGCCACCCCTTTAATAGGTATACATTCTTCTCTTAGTTTCCCACTACCTCCTGGGCACATCTTTACCTACTGTTACCTACCAAGTTGCAGTGCAATTACAGGTCCATTCATCTCTTTTCCACACTCAGCTGTGAGCAAATGAAGGACAGCAAATATGTGCTCATCTTTGTATTCCCATCATCTAGCAGAGTGTCTGGCATATAGTACGTATAGTAGTCAATAGAAGTTTGCTGAAAAAATTAGAAAACGAAGGAATGAATGAATGTTTTCCACCCATCAGGATATAAGTGTGAGCTGACACCTGTTTTTGTCCTCTGGTCTGAACACTAAACATTGCCACTCACACCAACTCTTCCCTTCATTCACTACCTGCAGTTCAAGTGCACTGAAGTTCAAGTGACTAAACCACTCCCCACATATCCCCCATTCTCATACTTACCATGCTCACTTGGCTCCTAAATATATGCCATTTATTTGGTACAAACATTCATTTATTCATATATAAAAGGGAAAACTGACTAATTAGATTTATGTAAAGAGGTAGACCCTGTTCTATACTGTATGGACAATTGGAGGGATTTTTCAAAGATAATTTTTGTCTATAAAATATTTTGACTTTATACTCTGATTTAATTGTATTTTTTTAAAATTTCATCTGTAGATAGTTCTGTATGTAGCTCCAAAAGACAAGAATTCCTTTTAAAACATAATCACAATGCCATCATCACATGAAGAAGCCCAACAATAATTTCTACATATTATGTGTTTTAATTTTCCTAGGTTGCTCAAGGAAATACCATGTAATGGGTAAGCTTAAACAATGGGAATTTATTCACTCATGGTTTTGAGGTCAAGAAAATGTCCAAATCAAGGCATCATCAAGGTAATGTTTTCTCCCCAAAGACATTGGCATCCTGGAGCTGGCTGCCAGTTATCCTTGGTTCCTCTATCACGTGGCAAGTTACATGGCAGCAACTCCTGGTTTC
>JAQZBX010007505.1:40016-50473 GCA_029593785.1 Cabassous unicinctus
TTTTTTTTGAGTCTTGGGACACTGCAGTGTTCAGAGGTCATGAAGATAAGGAACAAGCAAAAGGAAAAGGCAGGAGATGGGAGAACTAAGAGATGGCATCCCTGAGGCCAAACAAAAAAATTGCTTTAAGAAGTGTGTGATCGAGGTATGTCAAATCCACTGACATGTCAAGGAAGATGAAGGCTGAAAAGCATTGCTTTAGGCAAAACGGAGGCCTCTGTTAGTTTCCTCACACCTTCCTCTAGCCACTGACCAATTTCTCTGTTCTCCTTTTCAGCAAAACTCCTCAAAAGGTGTATCTCTAAGTCACTTTCTCTACTTCCTCTTTTCCTGTTTTCTCCTGAGTCCACCCCTTTCAGATTCCAATATTACCACTTCACTGAAAAGTATTCTCGTCAAGATTACAAGAGGCCTCCATTGCCTTTTTAACTTTAATTTAACTTTATTATTTTTTACTTTTAAAAGAAGCTTTAGATTCCATAAATGCCACATTGAAAATATAGGTGATTCCCCCACACCTCACTCCTTCCTCCTCCCACACTTTCTCCAATTAGCAACATCTTTCATTAGTGAGGTACTTTTGTTACAATTGATGAACACATATTAAAGCATTGTTACTAAGTATGGACTATAGTTTACATTACAGTTTACATTCTGCCTAAACAATTTTATGGGTTTTGACAAAATGTATAATGGCCTGTATCCATCATTGCAATGTCATGCAGGGCAATTCCAATGTCCCCAAAATGCCCCCATGTTACACCTATTCTTCCCTCTCCCTCCCCTCAGAACCTCTTGTGGCCACTGTCTTTGTATCAATGATGCAAGTTCTTCCATTGCTGGAATAATAATAAGTCTACTTTAGTGCATAGTTGCATTCCTCCCCTATGTTTGCTCATTCCTCAATCTTGAGGATTTGGGCATGGTGATGCCCACTCTGTTTCTGATTGAGAAAGAGCTTAGATCCCATGGATGTATATATCTTACTTGCAGTTGTAGATACTTTCTGTTTTTTGAGATGTGCATTGTCCACCATCATCTTTTGGTTAGTTATCCTGGGTTTGTCTGATGAACTGGAGAGTAGGTGTTGCAACTTTGCTGAGATTCAAGGCTCAACCAGCACATGAACAGACTGAAGATTTAAGTCTCTGGGACATATATTTAACAAGTATAGTGCCAATTATAGGTTCAAATAAAAGAGACAGAAGAGCCATGTGTAGGGAAATTATAGATGAGTCTAACCCTGTTACATTGGGGAGCATGTATTCCAAAGTAAGGTCCACTGAGAGAGTTCCAAATTCCTGAGATTGTCTGCCCTGCCTATAGTGTCTAGTTGTCTCTAGAGCCCTCAGGAGCTCCACTCTTTGAGGCACTGTTTACTGTGGTAGTTAATGAGATCCTGCTGAGATGTGCATAAGCATAATCTCTGGAACGAACTCCTGACTCACTTTGGAATCTCTTAGTTATAAAAACTCATTCATATTTAATATTTCCCCCATTTGGTCAAGGTGTTTTTCCAAATGCATCACTAGTTGGTGCTGGGTAATAATCCTTCGGTGCAAGGGAGGCTCATCCTTGGGAGTCATGTCCCATGCCAGGGGGAAGGTAGTGCATGTATATGCTGAGTTTGGCTTAGAGAGAGGCCACATTTGAGCAACAAGGAGGCTTTCAGGAGGTAACTCTTGGGTAATACGTAATACTAGGCTAAGTTTCAATTTCACAAGAAAAGGTTCATAAGTAAAACCATCAATATAAAAGGCTTGGTGTAATGGTCTATCCTCCTCGCTAGGCACTGCCCATGTACTTGGGGGATTCTTGTCACTCTATTAGAGAATGCAGCAGGACTCCCCAGGATGGGAATTCAATTTCCTTTCAATTATTGTGTGGGTCTCCAACTGCCAAGACAACACCCCATGACCACTTGAACATATTCATATGCCTTAGAGGCATGCCCCAGGTACACCCCTCCCCACACATTCCCCCACCTCTGATACCCACACCAGTGATCCTCCCCTGCCACAGTTGTGACCCTTCTGAGATCTGAAACCTTCCCATAAACAAAGCCAAAAAATAAACAAATAAAAAAAGAAAATGAAATACTACTACTAATAAAAAATAACAAATAAAAAACAAAAATAAAAAGTAAATAAATAAATAAAAATTTTAAAAAATTTCATTGTGCCTTTCATCACTGTAAGATCTGTTATCTTTTATGTACAGTGACAATTTCTTCTGTATGTTTCCCGGTGTCTTATATTTTTTTTCTTTATCATTAAAGAGACTTTAGGTTTCAGAAAAGTCACATAGAAAATATAGGGAATTCCCATATACCCAACCTCTACCCCCTCCCACTCTTCCTTATTAATAACACTTTACATGTATATGGCATTTTTGTTACAATTTATGTACAAATATTGAAGCATTGCTACTAACCATGGTCAATGGTTTACATTATGGTTTAAATTTTGCACCTTAAACTTTTATAGGTTTTGACAAAATTTAAAATGGTCTGTATCCATCATTACAAAATCATGGAGAACAATTCCAATGCCCTAAAAATGCTCTATGCTTCATCTATTCAAATGAAAACTGGAACACAGACAACTACAAGGATATAGAATAAGCAGAACCAAGTGTCTTACCACAAAAAAACAACAACCTTAGAGTAGAAAGAGAGGCTAACCATCTGAATAAGTCCATCAAGATAAACAGATGCCTAGACACCAACAAAAAATTGCAAGTCCTAATAAGAAGCAGGAAGACATGGCCCAGTCTAACGAATAAAGTAAAAAACAGGAGGAGCTGCAAACCATGGAACAACTAAATAAGGATGTCCAAATAAATATCATGAATCAAGTTAATGAAGTGAGGGAAGAGATAAAGGATATTAATAAGACACTGGGAGAACATACTGAAGAAATTGTAAATATACATAAAAAGATAACGGATTTGATGGTGATGAATGGCATAATGCAATAAATTAAAAATATGCTGGAAGCACATAACAGCAGATTAGAACAGGCAGAGGAAAGAATTAGTGACGTCAAAGACAGTACATCTGAAATCAGATGGATAGTAAAACAGATAGATAAAAAGATAGAAAAAATCCAGCAGGGACTCAGGGAATTAAATGACATCATAAAACACACAAACATATGCATTATAGACATCCCAGAGGGAGAAGAGAAGGGAAAGGGGGCAGAAGGAGTGTTGGAGAAAATAATGGCTGAAAATTTCCCAACTCTTTTGAGGGACATAGATGTACATGTCCAGGAAGCGCGGAATACCTCAAACAGTATAAATCTTAGCAGGCCTTCCCCAAGACATATACTTATCAAATTGTCAAATGCTCGTGACAAGGAGAGAATACTGAAAACAGCAAGAGAAAAGAGATCCATCCCATACAAGGGAAGCACGATATAAGATTAAGTGCTGATTTCTCATCTGAAACCATGGAGGCAAGAAGGTGGTGGTATAACATAGTTAAGGTGTTAAAAGGAAAAAAAAAAAACTGTCAGCCAAGAATTCTATATCCAGCATAGCCGGCATTCAAAAATGAGGGAGAGTTGAAAATATTCACAGATAAACAGAAATTAAGAGAGTTTGTCAACAAGAAACCTGCCCTTCAAGAAATACTAAAGGGAAGTCTGCAGGTTAAAAGGGAAAAAAGAGGAGAGAAAGGAAGAATATTAGTAAGAATAACTAAAAAGATAAAAAGAGAAATAAACAACAAAACATAATGTATACAAACCCAAAGAAAATATGGCTAATGTAAGTAATGCCTTGACAGTAATAACATTGAATGTTAATAGATTAAACTCTCCAACCAAAAGACACAGATTGGCAGAATGGATAAAGAAATATGACCCATCTATATGCTGTCTACAAGAAACTCACCTTAGACCCAGGGACGCAAGGAGGTTGTAAGTGAATGGTTGGATAATGGTTTTACATGCAAGCAATAATTAAAAAAAAGGGAGGGAGTAGCTATACTAATATTGGACAAAATAGACTCTAAATATATAACTATTGTAAGAGACAAAAGACACTATGTATTAATAAAAAAGGTAATCGATCAAGAAGAAAGAACAATCATAAACATTCATGCAATTAACCAGGGCACCCCAAAAACATGAGGCAAATATTGGAAAAACTAAGTGGAGAAATAAATGCCTTTACAATTATAGTGGGAGACTTTAATACACTGTTATCACCATTAGACAGAACATCTCGACAGAAGGTCAATAAAGAAACAGAGACCTTGAATAATATGTTAGAGGATGTAGACCTAATAGACATATACAGAACATTACACCCAAATACAGTGGGACATACATTCTTCTCAAGTGCACATGGATCATTCTCCAGGATAGAACACATGCTAGATCACAGAACAACTCTCAAAGAATTTGGAAAGACTGAAATCATACAAAGTAATTTCTCTGACCACAGTGGAATGAAGCTGGAAATCAGTAAGGGGCAGAGAACCAGATTAGGCACAAAGATATGGAAGTTAAACAATACATTCTTAGACAATCAGTATGTTGAGGAGAAAATTGCAAAAGAAATCAGTAACTTCTTGAAATGAATGAAATTGAGAACACAATGCATCAAAACCTATGGGATGCAGCAACAGCAGGGCTGAGGGAACTCTAGAGCCATGAATGCCTATTTTCAAAAAGAAGAAGAGCTGAAATCAAAGATCTAACTGTACACCTGGAGGAATTAGGGGGAAAAAGACTACAAACTGATCCTAAAACAAGCAGAAAGAAGGAAATAATAAAGATTAGAGCAGAGTTAAATGAAACTGGGAATTAAAAAAACAATAAAAAAATTAACAAAACCAAAAGATGATTCTTTGAGGAGATAAATAAAATTGACAAACCCTTAGCTAGACTAACAAAGAAAAAGAGAATATGCAAATACATAAAATAAAATATGAGAGAGGGGATATCACCACTGATCCCATAGAAATAGAGTGTTCTAAGAGGATACTTTGAAAAATTGTATGACAACAAGATGGATAACTTAGATAAAATGGACAAATTTCTAGAAACACACAAGCAGCTTACATTGAAGAAAGAAGAAATTGATGGACTCAACAGACCAATCAAAAGTAATGAGATTGAATTAGTCATCCAAAACCCACAACGAAGAGGAACCCAGGACCAGATAGCTTCACAGGTGAATTCTACCAATCATTCCAGAAAGAACTAACATCAATCCTGCTTAAAATCTTCCAAAAAATATAAGTGGAAGGAACATTGCCTAACTCTTTCTATGATGCCAACATCACCCTAATACCAAAACCAAATAAAGATGCCACAAGAAAGGAAAACTACAGACAAATCTCTCTAATGAAACTGGATGCTAAAATTCTCAACAAAATACTTGCTAATCGTATTCAACAACACATCAAACAAATTATACACCATGACCAAGAGGGTTTCATCCCTGGTATGCAAGGATGGTCCAACATAAGAAAATCAATCAATGTAATACACCACATTAACAGATTGAAAGAAGAAAATCACATGATCATCTTATTGATGCAGAAAAAAGCATTTGTCAAAATACAGCATGCTTTCTTGATATAAAACACTTCAAATGATAGCAATAGAAGGAAACTTTCTCAATATAATAGAGGGTATATAATGAAAAACCCACAGCTAACATCATATTCAACAGTGAAATGCTAACGGCCTTCTCTCTAAGATCTGGAATAAGACAAGAATGCCCACTGTCACTACTCTTATTTAACATTGTGTTATAAGTACTTGCTCAAGCACTTAGGCAAGAAAAAGATACAAAAGTCATCCAAATTGGAAAGGAAGAAGTAAAAATTGCACTATTTGTAGATGACATGATCCTATACATAGAACGTGCTGAGAAATCTACAACAAAGCTTTTAGAGCTGATAAATGAGTTCAGTAAAGTGTATGTGTGGGGGATATAAGATGAACATGCAAAAATCAGTAGCCTATCTGTACACCAATAATGAACAATCTGAGGAGGAAATCAAGAAAAAAATTCTATTTACAATAGCAACAAAAGAATCAAATACCTAGGAATAAACTTAACTAAAGATGTGTAAGTGACTTGTACACAGGAAACTACACAACATTGTTAAAGGAAATCAAAGAAGACCTAGATAAATAGAAGAATATCCTGAGTTCATGGATTGGAAGACTAAACATCACTAAGATGTCTGTCCTACCCAAATTGATTTACAGATTTAACGCAATCCCAATAAAAATTTGTTGCATTTTTTTCTGAATTGGAAAAGCTAATTATGAAATTTATTTGGAAGGGCAAGGGATCCTGAATAACCAAAAACATATTGAAAAGGAAAAAATGAAATTGGAGGAATCATACTACCTGTCTTTAAAGCACACTGCAAAGCTACTGTGTTCAAAACTGCATGGTATTAGCACAAAGATAGACATACTGACCAATGGAAACAAATTGAGAATTCTGATACAGATCTTTGCATATACAGTCAACTGATATTCAACAAGGCCACCAAGCCCATTCAACTGAGACAGAATGGCCTCTTCAACAAATGTTGCTTGGAGAACTGGATATCCATATCCAAAAGAATGAGAAGGGATCACCATCTCACACTCTATACAAAAATTAACTCAAGGTGGATCAAAGACCTAAATATAAGAGCCAAGACCATAAAGCTCCTAGAGGATAATGTAGGGAAGCTCTACGAGATCTTGTAGTAGGAAATGGTTTTAAACTTTACACCCAAAGCACGAGCAACGAAAGATAAAATAAATAAATGGGACCTCCTTAAAATTAAAAAAACGTTTGTGCTTTAAAGGAGTTTGTCAAGGAAGTGAAAAGGCAGCCTATTCAATGGAAGAAAATATTTGATAATCATTTACCTGATAAGGGCCTAATATGCAGCATTTGTAAAGAAGTCCTACTTTTTGAAAATAAAAAGACAAACAAACCTTTTGAAAAAATGTGCGAGAGATTTAAATAGAAACTTCTCCAAAGAAGAAATACAAAAGGCTAAAAAGCACATGAAAAGATGCTCAACATCACTAGCTATTAGGGAAATGCAAATAAAAACTACAATGAAATATCATCTTACACTATTAGACTGGTGGCTATTTAAAAAAAATGCAGAAAACTACAAGTGTTGGAGAGAATGTGGAGAAAAGGGAACACTCATCCACTGCTGAAGGGAATGTAGAATGGTGCAGCCATTGTGGAGGACAGTTTGGTGGTTCCTCAGGAAGCTAACTATAAAACTGCCATATGATCCAGCAATCCCACTTTTGGGTATACACCCAGAAGAATTGAAAGCAGGGACACGAACAGATAATATGCACACCAATGTTCATAGTGGTATTATTCACTATTGCCAAAAGTTTGAAGCAACCCAAGTGTCCATTAACAGACAAATGGACAAGCAAATTGTGGTATATGCATACAATGGAATATTACTCGGCTGTAAGAAGGAATATAGTATTAACACATGGGGCAACACGGATGAATCTTGAAGACCTTATGTTGAATGAAGTAAGCCAGTCACTGAAGAACAAATATTACATGACCTCACTGATATGAGGAGCAAATTGAGCAGACTCACAGAGCTAGAATCTGGAAGACAGGCTTTCAGGAGACAGAATGGGAGTAGAGGGTGGTGGGCTGATGCTCAATATGGACAATATCTACGATAAGGTGGAAGTGAGTGGTTGGGCAGTGGATGGGGGTGATAGTGGTGCTGTGATGTGATTGGGTTCTTTGGTGCGGAATGTAAGGGGGAGTAAGGTGGGGGTGTTGGACTACCCATGGAACAGAGGGGAGGGTTGGAGGAAGGAGCAGGTGAACTCTGGGGACTTTTAGGAATAGAATCCAATGCCTTTTTTTAAAAAAATTGAAGTTTTGTTGTTGCTGCTGCAGAAATTACATTGTTTAACTTGCACTTTTCTAGAGTCTGCGTTTTGCTGATTGCACATCCATGGTGTTGTTTAACATGTTCCTTTGTTTCCTGCATATACCTTAAATTGTGTTTAGATATAAAGGCTCAAATTTTATTACATTTTTTTGCAAGATTACTTCATAGGAGGTATTGTGTGCTTCCATCAGGAGGTACAAAATATCTGGTTGTTACTCTTTTGTATGATAATAGCAGTCATTAATGATTGTTGTCTAGATCCATACTTCATTAGGTTTTGCAAACTGGTAAGATTCTAATTCCATTATTGCTTCTCCATTTATTAAATGAGATGCTTCTAAAAGGCAAGCTTCCCTTCATCTATTCATAGTTACCCTGAGTTTGTTTAGGAATAGCTTTTCCAGTTTTCAAAATAATTAGTTGGTTCTCTAGCATCCTTCAGAGGTGATCAATGAAGATTTTTTAAAATACCATTATGAAGGGGAGCAGATGTAGCTCAAGTGGTTGAGCACCTGCTTCCTATATATGAGGTCCCGGGTTCGATCCCCAGCCCTGGTACCTCAAAAAAAAAAAAAAAAAAAATTCTTATGAACCCATCAATTTAAACATATCTGATGTATTTCAATCCATTATGGTTATTCTCCTTATTGATGCACAAATTGTTCCCTCTTTAGGCAAAGGGACTATTTGATTTACTCTGGAGCCCATTTGCCATGATCTCAGTAGTTTGCATTCTGATATGACAAGATATTTCAGGTTCATCTTGTACATTTCCTGCCCAGATCTGGAATCAGCTCTTTCTCCAAGAAGATCTGTTTCCTTTTAGTGGGAAAGAGTGTTTAGTGGCAGTACTTTGGGCCCTATGGGTCCTCCTTGCCTTTGAGCTGCATATTGCATATGGGACTTTTGAGCATAGCTAAAAAACATCATGAGTTTTCAGAGATACTTCCTATTAAAATTCAGGACTACGAAGGTTTTACTTATCCACATTGCTCTTACATCTGCATTTCTTTTCTTCCACACCAAAAATCTTGTTTCTCAATGACACTACAGTATTATTCATTTTCTTCATCCCACATTATGTACACAGTCTTAGAATAATTCTATTACCACCCTAGTTTCCTGAAAACACTTTAAGAATTTGTTCACTGTTTTTTTTAAATGTTTTTAAATATTTTTAATTTTTAATTTTTTTTTTAGTGTTTGTTTTTGTTGGTTTATATTTTTGCTTTGGGGTATATACTGTTAAGGATGTATAGTCAAGTAACTGTGCTTTAAATTCACTTGGAATATTTCTTTTCCATATGGTTATGCCACCAACTGCTACATAATTAGATTCATTTGTTGAATTTTACTTTTGATTTTTAGAGATTATTTTTTTAATTTAAATTTTGGTTTATAATTATTTAAATATTTGCAAGCCTTTATTGTCAAATTTACACAAGGAAATGCATTTTTAAAAGTCTAGGGACTTGCCACGGCTACCAGGGAGCGGTCTTTCTATCCAGTGGTGTTTGGTGCCTATGGCTTTACTGGCCAGTTTGTGACTGAATAGTTGGCCCCAGGAGCAGGTGGTCCCAAATAGAGCTCCCGCCTGCCCTGGGCCGTGGCGGGCTGTTCCTGGGAGAAGCTGCAGCAGGTGCTGGAGAAGACTGATCTGAAGCTGGGAAGACCAACACTATGGTCTGAAGTTGAAATAACAATTTGCAATATCATGAATCCAGCCTCACTTGATGAAATGGCTAAACAGGCAACAGTTGTCCTCAGTTGCATAGGAGCAGTGCTTTGACTCCTGTGGACAGTTTCCTGACTATACATTCAGGACCTGGGGGGATGTATATTTATGATGGTACCTGGAAGTAAGCAGTTTATGGTGTTGGAGATCAGAGTACTTTGGAAAAACTACGAAATGAGTCAAACCTGCAACCTGTTCCATTTGCTGGTGCAAAATTGAAAAGAAGGTGGCCATTTTCTGACTGTAGAGAACCCAATACATATACTATTCCTTTCTTGGAAGCTGATGGATCTGTTGTGAAATGGACTCAGCGTTACTTGTATGAAAATTTAGAGGAATCGCCAGTTCAATAGGCTGCTTGTGTGACTGTGGGAGGCATCACCTCTGTTATTAAGCTGATGTTTGCAGGAATTTTCTTTCTGTTCTTTGGGAGGTTTAGCATTGGAAGGCAACCTCTTGTAAAATTCTGACGACTCTTCTCCTTTGGTTATTTTTCAAAACAAGGCCCAACCCAAAAACAGATTGATGCCTCATCACTTACAATGACGTTCTTTGGTCAAGGATATAGCCAAGGCCTTTGTACTGATAAGATTAAACCCAATATCAGAATTTGTACTTAAGTGAAAGGACCAGAAGCCAGCTATGTGGCTACACCCTTAGCCATGGCGCAGGCAGCCCTGGCCCTTCTGAATGACGCCTCTGACCTTCCTAAGGCAGAGGGTTGGGGTGGGGGTAGGGGTGGGGGGTGATATCTTCACACCTGGAGCAGCTTTCTCCAGAACAAAGTTGATTGACAGACTGAACCGA
>JAQZBX010007506.1:0-50381 GCA_029593785.1 Cabassous unicinctus
CAGGACCTCCCAGTAAAAATAAAAAAAAGGAAAAATATAGAAGGCTGCCAGGCCCTGCGAGCAGGTGAGCCATCAGGCCCGACAAGCCATGCAGCAAGATGATGATGTAACAGGAGAGTGAACACAAGGGAGAGCCAAGACGAGACGTGCCAAAAAACCAGGAACTAAGGTGGCACAGGCAGTAGGATGCCTCTCTCCCACATTGGAGTTTCCAAGGATCGAATCCCAGTGAAAACAAGAGGAGAAGGATGAGAAGAGAGGGCAGGAAATGGACACAGAGAGTTGCCCAGCAAATGGACACAGAAACAGCAAAAATGGGTGAGGGGGGTAATAATGCATAAAAGTAAATAAATAAACAAATCCTTAAGAAAAAAAGTATAGGGGAGTAAGATACGGACTATAGTTAGTAGTAAAACTTTGATGTTTTCCTTGTTACTCTTGTTACACATTTACTCTTTCATAATGTGTTAACAAGTGTTTCACAACAATGCAAAGTATTTGTGGTGGGGTGATGTGTGGGAGCCCTGTATGATGTTATGCATGTTTGTTTTGTAAGTTCACAATGTTTACTGAACACTTATTGTTTATGTATGTTCATGTATGAATGATATACTTCAATAAATTGTTTTAAAAAAATCCCAGCTGATATTTTGAAGAAATTGAAAAGCTGATCCTAAAATTCATATGGGGAATGTTTCCGGAAAGAGGTTAGACTTGAGTTAAGCCTTGCTGATGTGTTCATTTGTCTATGTTGAGGATTCAAGCTAGATAAATATAAATTGAATCACATAGGGCAGTGTCCCTTCTAAGATGAGTGATTTTTATCTGATAACTAATGGGCAGCTATAGTATATTTGTAAACAAAGTATTGAGGTAGTTGAAAATGTTTCTAGGAATATTTTCTGGCTGAATGAATTAGACAGAGGGAAAATGGGAATCAGAGATCAGATAGGAGGCTGCTAAAGATAGTCAAGTCTTGAATTAGACTCGTTGATGTGGGAATAGAGTGAAAAGAATGAATAGGAGAAAAATATTAATACTTTGTGAACTATAGAGTGAGCTACAACAAAACACAGTATTTGTTATTTTGGGTTTTCTTTTTTTTTGGACCTAGACAATCATGGTCTTTGCTATGTTTGGGGTTCCCTGCACTTAAAAAATCATGAGATTTCCATTTACAGTCATATGGTAGGCTAGGCAATTGGACCAATATTCTTGATGAAACCAACTGAAAATCAGAGTTTAAAAAATCTTTAAAAATTTCTGAAAAGCATTCAAAAGCTGGTAAAATAGGAAAGAATTATCCAGTCAAATTCTGAGAGAAACACAAAAAAGACAGCAAGGCACAGAGAAAGCTTTTGTCCTGAGGGCATTTGCCAACTTTTGTGCTCTTGACCTTTGATTTTCACTGCCTTGTAGGGTGTAGGGAACAGAAGACAAAGCCCAGGGTCTCCCTAGGTGGGGATTCTTATCGGAGATTTTCCCTCACAAAACTGCCCCCACCCCTTAGTGTAAGGGTAACCAAGAACTGAATTGCCCCATCCCCGTAACTCCTAGTGACTGCAGGGAGCATTGCCTTGGCTCTGAGCAAAGTAGAGGGGAGAAGTCCCTCAAGCATTGGGATAATAAGTCAGCTCTTGCTTGGGGTTACATCTACAATACCTGAGAGCTCCAAAAACCTCAGATTATGAGTTAACTTTAAAGTCATTCCAGACTGGTAGTGTCCCCAGGCCCTTGGTAGAAGCAAATGCAAATTGCCTTTCAAGAATGTAACTTTATTCTAGGTCCCCAAAAAATCCCCACAAATAGTTTCCCAAGGGAAATGAACAGTGCAAAATCAAAAATCAACGAGCACACAAAGAAGGCACCAGAACAAGAAGTAGTAGAAATAACTTACAGCAAACCCAGACCAATAAAAAACCTTAGGCATTACATTATCAGACCTGGAAGAACTATGCTTATTATTTTTAAAGGAATAAAAGATAAGCTTGCAAATGTCTGCAAGAAAGGGGCAACTATAAAAATAACCCTTTAGATTTGGAAATAAAACAAATAAAACTTCTAGCAAGGAAAATCATAAAAATTGAAAAAACATTCATGTTTTTAATAAAAGATTAAACTTGCTGAAAAGAAGACTAGTAATCTGGAAGATGAACATAATTTATCCATAATGAAGCACAGAGCATTATAGAGAAGGAATGATAGACTGGATTTACCATGTAAGACTGAGAATCTACCACCTGTTTATGTTCCCCAAGAGACCACACTCTCTTCCCTAAGGTTGTAACAAATGCACTAGTGAAAGGGGCTTGGCATCTTTGAGAAACTCTGCAGTCCAAATTCTTGTGGGTGGAGGTAGTCCGGTGGGGTGAAGCTCTACCATGGAACTGGGCTCCTGAGTATCAATGAAGATGATGGAATTCAGGAATGGAGGAGGCCAAGGGGCAGCCCTTAATGATCAGAGGCCAGGTGCACTTAATCACTGTAACAGGCAGCAAAGCTAAATTAGCAACCAGGGTTCTGTGACCCACAGGGGTCTGTGGTGATGGTGGATCGATCATGCTTTCCTAGGAGCAAGACAGATGGACAGATGGTTGAGGTATTTCTTGCTTTGTAAAATTTAAACTAAGTAGATAGATAGATTATAGATAGATAGATAGATAGATAGATAGATAGAACTGATGTTAGTCATCACAGTGGAAAATCATGTTTCCTTGTCCAGTTTTCATTCTAAGGTGTGGTGTCTAAACTGACATTGACATCAGGGTACCTCAAATGGCATCATGGGTCTCACTTTAGAGTTGGGTTTATGGAGGCCAGGAGATAAATGGCATCCTGCCCAAAGCTGTCTCATTATGGGTCCAATGCATTTGAGTACCCACTCGAGGGCTATTTATCCAGTCCCTCAGTGTACTTAGCAGCTGATAGATCCTCCCATTTTTTCCCTGACCTATGGAGTAAGGGCCATTGCGGCAGGAAGGACCAAGAAGAAACCCTTATAACTTGCCTGACCACCTTCTAGGATTACAAAGGTTAGTTCTATCCTCAAAGGACTTAAAAGATGCAAGGGTGATGGTCTCATGTCCATCATATCTCTGTTTAATTTACCAGTCTGCCCTCTGAAAAAAAAAAACAGATGGATTACAGAAGATGATAATGGGTTACTAAGTTTAACCAGATGTTACCCCAACTGTGGCTTCTTTGCTGAATTTGGTATCTTTATTAGAGTAGATCATCACCATCTCTGGCACTAGTTATGTGGTTATTGATCAGGCAAATGTATTTTGCTCAATCTCCATTAGTAGAAAGTTTCAAAATCAATTTGCCTTCATATTGAAGCAAAACCACTTATATTCACATTGCCCCAGGGCTTTGTTAACTCTGCTTCTCTCTCTGTCATAATATTTTCTGCTGGGACCTTGATTGTGCTGGTACACTATATTGATAACCTCATTCTAATTGTCCTGGTGAGCAGGTGTCTTAGATGCCTTCATAAGGCACATGCATGCCAGAGGGAAGACATGTGGTCTCTAATAACCTCTACAGGTTTGCTTCATTCTTCATCTTTGCAGGCTGGCCTCTCCTGCTTCTATATGCACACATAGCTAACTATGACTGTGCAGTATCAAGTGACCAGCACAGCCTAATTAGAACCTCTAAGGCTTAATTACAAATTCCTGGCACAGAGAATTTGATTGGCTGAGCTGTTTGACACCTTGCTGCTGGCCATAACTGATGGGACCAAGAATTAACTATTGACCCTCACTAGACCAAGAACAGTCTCTCTTCCAGAAATTTGGGATTTAGACTTAGTTCATCAATACCTGCTGATCTCTGTTGGTCACTTGGAACAAGGATATGTAAACTTAGGGCTGTGGGAGGGTGAGGTCATACAATAGAATCAGGGCTTCCAGAACCCCTCTAGAGAACAGAGAAGGAACTGATATCATAGCCAGAGCAGTTACCCTAGGAAGACTTTATTTCAAATATAAGATTTTTTGTGTGTGAAGATTAAGTGAAGTCATGTATATAATGTAAATGCTAGGACACTCTAACACTTAAATTATTCCTTTCCTTTAGTTCCCTCTATTTTTAATAAAATACCCACAGACTTTGGAGTCAGACAAAATTTGGTTCAAACTCTGACCCTACCACAGAAGAGTTGTTTTGAGATTTAAATAATAAAATATGTTTGAAAACCCACTACATGGCCTAAGTTATAGTAGTCTCAAATGTGTAGCAGGTATAAATCTTGATTTCTAGGCTAAAGAAGCAAGAAATGTCACATCTCTTTATTTTCTTACATCAACTTAAATCCGATCCTGAGTTACCATCTCTTCCAGGCTAGGAAGAAATTCAGTCAGTCATTACGGGAACCCACCACCTTGCCCCATGCCCATTCTTCCAAACTAGAGAAAAGTTCCTGGATGCTTTTCAGGGCGAGTGACCCACATGGTTATCTCTGAGATGCCCACTGATACCTCCCAGAGACATGGTCAGGTGCTGTCACTGTTCTGCTTGGGACCTAGGAAATCCTGGTGCGATGGGAATCGCCACCCCTGGCATCCAGGCTCCCCAGGAGCCCTGCACTGCAGCTAGACTCCTCAGAGCTCTTACCCCTAATCTAGGCACTGTCAGGCAGCCTGGGGCTTGCAGACCCTTTTGCTCTCTCCCATCTCAGCCCACCTCCTTCCCTGTGTGTGGCAGTTAGATATTATTTTATGAATCCCCAAAAGATTATGTTTTTAAACTAATCTATTCCTGTGGGTGTGATACCCTTTGATTGCATTAAATTAGGTTGAGGGTCCTTTGATTAGGGCTTTTGATTGGATTACATCAGTGAGGCAAGGCTCCAGTTGAGTGTCTGTTTCCTTGCTGGGTCTTATGGAGGCACAGAGAGAGACAGACACAGAAAAAAGAAGTCGCCGTATTTGATCCTGCTATAGTGAGAGAAAAGACTGCAGTTTCACCCACATGTGAGCTGCAAGGAGAGAAGCCCCCAAGAGGCTCAAAGAGCTGGGGCCCAGGGAGCAATGAGCCATATGCCTGATAGCTACAGCTGAATTTTGGAAGAACTCAGAACCGCTGAAACTGAAAGAGGAGGCCTGTAAAGAGAGAAGCCCTATGCCAGGTTTGCCTACACCTGTAGAAAGGCAGAGACCTTGGCAGAGATGGCAGCCATCTTACTTCACCACGTGGCAGCTGACTTTGGTGAGAAAGGACCTCTTATGGTGCCTCGAGTTGGACTTTTCACAGCCTTGGAACTGTAAGCTTTCACTCCAGATGAATTCCCTTTATAAAAGCCAACCTATTTCTGGTACTTTGCATCGGCAACCCTTTGGCAAACGAAAACACCATGCCTTCAAAGGCTTTCTCTTCACCCCCAGGGATATCTGGCATGATCGCTTCAATAATTTTATGCTAATAATAATAGTAATAATAATACCACTGAAGAGCTAAATACTAAAAAGACTAAATGCAACTTCTGCTTTCTGCCATGCAAAACTTTGAATAACCATGGCACCATCAAAATTAATATCTCAAGTAAATATCCTATCAGAAATGTTACTCTCCTTCCTATACCTAGGAAGAAGACACCGAAGAACTAGTTTAGACTTTTTGACTAACCAGTGCTCTATGGTGCTGTCATGGCTTTTACAATACAATGGAATTTGTTACACACAACATGACAGGGGACTTGGTGACATAAAATCAGTGGCACTCAGGGATGTGACAGACTTTCCAGTGCCTGTTTCTAGGAACAATATCCTGAGGTATGGGGATGCTGCCTAGTGTGGCTGAGGAAAGGGTGCTGGAGTTGAGGACCAAGGCCATATGCAGCCCAAAGCTAAATGTCAAACCTGAGTGATAATTAGGATAGATGCGAAGAGGACAAGATGATTTATTATTTATGGAGAATGTTGGGTGAGGCAAGTGCATGGCAGAAGTCAGGCTTTATGCTGTGGATAGTCGGGTATAGTGGTTCTGAGTGCAGGACTTGCTGTCAGTTGGCCTGGGTTCAAAACCCATCTCCACTGTTTACTAGTTGTGTGACCTCAGATAAGTTATTAAACTTCTCTGTGCCTTCATTTTCTCATCTATAAAAATGCAGTAAAAAATAATAGTGTCTATTTTACAGAGTTGAGATGCTTAAATGAGAATGCATGAAAAATATTTGGCACCAATCCTGGCATATTTGCTCAATATAATAATAGTAGCTAACATTTATCAGCATGTACAATATGTCACGTGCAAGTCTAAGTATGTTACATGCTACAAAGCCATGAAGTAGGTACTGTTATTGCTTTCTTCATTTTACATAAGAGGAAAATGAAATTCAGAGAAGTTAAGTAAGTTGCCCAAGGTCACACAGCTAGTAAATGATTGAAGTAGGAGTCAAACCCACATTGCTTGACTGCAGAGCTCACACTCTTATCCACTATATTTTTTGGTTGTTATTATTTGGTACTGACTTCTTGGTGTGTGGACAGGACTGAAAGCTAACATGCCTGTACAGGGCCATATATACAAATGGGCACCAAATTTATCCTCCATCCAGATATTTCAGGAGAGGCAACTCTTATTAAGCCTGAAATTCGTTGGGAGGCACTATGTACTGGGTGGGTACTGACCACTTTTTTTAAAAAATTAATTTTATTTATTTTAATTGTGGGTAAAATATGCATAACATAACCATCATTTTAACCATTTAAAGTGGACAGTTCTGTGACATTAAGTACATTGACAAAATTGTGTAACTTTCACCACTATTTCCAGACTATTTTCATCATCCCAAAATGAACTCATACCCATTAAGCAATGACTTCCCATTCTCCCCTCCCCACCCCTGGCAATCACTATTCTGTTTTCTGTCTTTATGAATTTGCTTATTCTAAGTATTTCATATAAAAAAATAATATATTTGCCTTTTTGTATCTGGTTTATTTCACTCAACATTATGTCTCCAAGGTTCATGCATGTTATAGCAGATATAAGAGCTTCATTTATTTTTATGGCTGAATAATATTCCACTGCAGGGATAGACCACATTTTGTTTATCCATTTATCTGTTGATGGGCACTTGGGTTAATCCCACCTTTTGTCTAGTTTGAATAATGCTGCAATGAACATTAGTGTACAAATACCTATTCAAGTTCCTGCTTTCAATTCTTTTGGGTTTATACCTGTAAGTGGAATTGCTGGGGCATATGGCAATATGCCAACTTTCTGAGGAATCTTCAGGGCAGCGGGGTGCTGACTGATTTTTGAGTGATTTATCTTTGGCTTATATGTTGCTGTACTTCCAGTGATTCTTCTTAGGACATGGAGGCCCCGGAGTGAAGTGGTCAAGACATGTAGACATTGGCTTCAGACGGACTTGGGTTTGAGCCTGGTTTTGCCATTGAATGTTGTAAGGATTAAATGAAACAATGCAGGTAAAGCACTTAGTAGTTACTAAAAACAGAGCAATTAATACTATTAATGATTCCAGCCTTACCTTATGCCTGCTAATAAAACTTGGTTATTCTAGTGTCTTGGTTTTCTATTCCACTGTACCCAGTTGCCAACCCCTTTGGACTGAGTTTTTGTTGGGATTTTTCCTTTGGACACTGTCCTTGAGTTCTCCGTGAGCCTCATACTCTGTAACCAGTAGCCAGCAGCATTCTCCCCCTGATCTCAGGCAACAAAATAAGCTCAAGATGTTGCCTTCCTGGCAATTATGCTAGTTTTGTAAAAGGGTCTGCATTGTTGAAAATACCTTTTCCCTTCCAAGTAATGTTTCTTTGTAAGGGAGAGAGAGCTCATCTTTAAGGTCCCTTGGGGTGAGACAGCATCAACAACAATGTTTGAGGTTTGCAATCAACCAGGAAGGAGTGATGAGAATTAAAACAAGTCAGGAGAAAGGATAAAGAAAAGCAGGTCTATTGAGGATCACTGAAATGTCCAAACCTTTGTTAGAATGTCTCTAAGAGTGCCAAGCTACCAGGCATAGTGCCAAGAGGAAACTGGGGCAGCAGCGAATGTCTCTGAAGTTGGAAGAGTCTGTCAATTCAAACATGGTGGAAAGCTCAGGGAGAAACTCTGGGGTTCCCTCTGGGAGAACTTGTTCTCAGGGTTGAAATGGATGAGAGAGAAGAAACCAATACTTACCAAGAATCAACTTCATTCCAGGCACTGGATTTGTGCTTTACATAATTTAATACTTTCATACAGCTTTATCATGATATGATTGTTCCCATTTCAAAGAGGAAAAAAGAGAAGCTTAGAAATATGGTATTCCCAAGGCTCTATAGCTGATAAGAGTTTGACTTTAGACCTGATAGAGTCCATGCTCTTTCCAGTATAACATCCTGAGTGGTAGAGACAGGATAGTGGAAAGAAAATAAGACGTTATTTATCTAGGTGAGGGGTTCTTAACCTTTTTTGTTCCATGGACCACTTTGCCATCAGGTGAAATGAATACTACTGTAATTTATTTACTGCTTACATTCATAAGTGAAGGCAATGCTAGATTTCAGTCAGAGGTCAGAGAAAATAAAGATAATAAGTTGATTTTTTTCAATTCAGGCTCATGAACCCCCTGAAATCTTTCCATGGACCCCAAGGGGTCTGTGAACCCCTGGTTAAGAACCCCTGATCTAGATACATGAATGAGAACCCTATAACCCAACAGATCATGACTCGTGTGTATAAATGAAGAGCTCTCTTCCACTTGTCATCCCCCAGTATTCTCATTCATTTGGTAAACATTGTTGATGCCTGCTCTGTGTGAGATGGAAAGAGATGAAAGACACAGTCCTTGCACTCAAAGGTCTCCCAGTTTATTGCGGTAGGATGTAGTCAGACAGTAGGCTCTTCATAGTTTGGTGGATATCCAATAGCCTTAGAATGATCCAGGTGGTTGGAGATAAGGAATGATGGAGCACTTTACATCTCATCAGTTAATCAGAGTTTATATGTTTATCTCAGGAAGAAGTACTCATAGTATAAAGGAGAGGTAAATGAGAGGCAGTCTAGGATTCACCACTGAGATGTCTTGAGAGCTGGCACTGGCAACAAAGTTGAACACAATGCAGATACTTCAAATAATGGTGGGAATTTCCATCCTGAGCCATCAGATCCTGGGCAAGAGTTGTAGCATGGGGAGTACATGATGTCCACAGTTCCCCAGCAAATGTTCCTACCCACATCTTGTGCATGGTTCCCTGGGAAGGTGCCCACCAGCAGAGGGTACCTATTTGTTGTTTACACTATGAGAAATGTACTGTGTAACTGGTTTACTAGGGTCCAAACCAGGAAATTTGTGGAAAAGCCTCAATACAGTAAAGCTTAATAGGCGCATGTGCCTAGTGGCTACCATATTGGACAGCTCGGGGCTAGAACATTCTAGATAGGTCCACTTGGCAACGTGCTCTTCTCCTTGGGCATAAGGGATGAGCTAAGAAGAGCCTTTAGTAATTCCCTACAGGGCTATAAAAGAACTAAAGAAAGTAACCTTGGTTGCATCTGAGGGATATTAGAAGCCTCTGACCACCCCCCGCCCCCGCTTTTTTTTAGGTGGTATCAGGAATTGATCCCAGCACCTAATACACGGGAAGCAGGTGCTCAACTGCTGAGCTACATTTGCTTACCAAATAGAGTAGGTTTTTTTTTGTTTTCCTGCTGTTTTTAGGAGTTACTGGGGATCGAACCCAGGACCTTGTACATGGGAAATAGGTGCTCAACCACTTGAGCCACATCTGCTACCCTGACCCTTTTATGTGGTCAGCTTTACAAGGAATGCTACATTTCTCACAGAATTAGGACAAATCACTCAAGGAAATTGGAGTGGGCAAGGAGAGTCCCTTGAGTGGCTAGAAAGAGCAAGTTGTGTCTGGAGGGCAAGACAATTCTTTATTGAGCTATTCAATAAGTATTTATTGAGCACTTGCTATGCCTGTGGGAGGGGGAGTGAGAGGTAAACAAGACACACATGGGCACTTAGGAAACTTAGAGCCTAGTGAGCCCAGCTCCTACAAGTCTCGGCTCTTTTCCAAGAGAGAGGTGAGGTGTGCTATAAGCAATTCGCTTAAACTCTTATAAGACAAATGTGGTCTGGTCAAAGATTGTTGGGCTGGCTAAACACAAGACTTGGCAGAGTAGATGGGTCAGGGCTATTGCACTGAGTACATGAGGAAGAGGGTAGGGGAAACCTGAGCCAAGTATACATTGATCAATGGGAGAGGTCACAAAGCAAAATGGAGAAGGTGCCAGAGGTGGCCAAGATCAGATCTCATGATTGGTAATCAAAGACAGCAGATGAGACAATGTGAGGCAAGATTTAGGTTTGCTAGGGTCATCTGACTAACTTTGTGAGATGGCATCTCTTTGGGCCAGAGTTTGTTTGAACGGCATGGGTTGGGTCACTGTGTGGCATTTTAATGATACTGGACATTTTATAGGTACACACTCTATACCTTAACCCAATATCTACTGAGCCAGAACCATGGCACACCCTGATACGGAACTCCCCAGCCTCTTCTCAGGAGGCTAGCTTTTGAGGAAAGCTACCAGCTTGTCTTAATTCAGAGCCAGAGATAATAGGTGCGTTTTTGGAAAGAGGAGGGGCTTGGCCATGGCAAAAAGGGAGGAAGTCTTAGGAAGGGAGTTGCATCAGCAGGAAGAGAAAAATAGCATTTCAGATCCAAGTTAAAATATGTAAACAAAGATATCTCAGGTTCGTTCATTCATTCACTCACTCATCAAGTATGTATTAGGTACTAGGTTCAGAGCTAGTTGCTGGTTGATAAAGAAGGTCAAGGAGGGATACAGCTGACTGCATGAAGGAAGTGAACAGTGATGGACAGGGATGGGAATACAACATGCACCAGGGAGGAGAGAATTGAAGGACAATAATAAATATTTTGAGCCCCAATGGACTTGATTCTGCATCTCTGTAATATTTATATGCATTAGGTTGACTGATTTGGGAGCAGGGGGAGGGATATCACAGCAAGCAGGAGCTGGATAACATCCATTGTTCTCTTACTTAGTGTGGTAGTTTGAGGCTCTTCTGGACCAAAGAATCATGTCCTTAGGGCAAATCCATTCCTATGGGTGTAAATCTATTGTAGTTGGGACATTTTGATTAGATTACTTCAGTAAGGCATGGCCTAGGATGGATCTTAATCTTTTTACAGGAGTCCTTTATAAATGGGATGAATACAGAGAGAGACACAGAGAGAAACCCCAGAAGCTGAGCGAGGAAGTCTTGGAAGACAGAAGCTGAAAATCAACGGAACACAGAAGCAGAGAGAAAGACATGAAACAGGAAGCAGAAGGCAAGGAAGCCCCAAGAAGGAGGGAGAGCCCGGCAAATGCCACCATGTGCCTTGCCATGTGAGTGGGAGTCCAGGATCCCCAGCAGCCATGGAGAAAGCATCCCCTGATGAGGCCTTGATTTGGACATTTTTCTCAGCCTCGAAACTGTAAGCTTTTTAACTAATAAATCCCCATTGTAAAATCCAACTCATTTCTGATATATTGCATTCTGGTAGCCTAGCTAATTGAAACACTTAGTATTAAGATTTAAGGGAATTTTCATGGAATTTAGGCAGGGTAAGTGCTAAGCAAAATGGTTAATTTGATGAGATTTGTCAGTGGTGCCCTTCCACTTATCTGAGGATCCTACTCTCCTTCTATATCCAGCACCCTTAAACATTTTGCCATCCACTCAATGTATGCCACTCTGACATCTCACTCCAGTCTACCTTCCGCTGATCCTTGGTCAGCATCAGAACTCTCAAGCATTGGATCCTTCATGATTCAAACTAAGGTTTAAAAGACTGAAGCCCATAATTCTTTCAGGTGTCTATATTTTCAAAGAGGAAGCTTTTAGTGATCCCAAAAGAATCAATCTTTTTTTTTTTTTTTCACTTAATTTTGAAATAGAAGTCCTTAGACATAAATCTACAACTCCAGAAGGTACCAGGGGTTGACCAGTACTATTTGGTATTGTATCACTATAAATGTCCTGGATATCCTTTTCCAGGGGAATTTACCCATAGTTAAGTCAATTACGCTTTTTCTAAAAAAAAAAATTCAGCAAAAGAACAGCACAATGTATTTACTCACTAAGTGATATTGGCATAATAAATTTTAAATCTGGGTAAATTACCAATGAAATAATATTTTACATCCTTGATATAAGGCATGCACCCTTTCCCATGGACTGTTAAATGGTATCAATTGCTACTTAGCACAACTTAACATATCATTTTACTTTTAGGAAAACACCTTTCACTATCCATTCACCTAAGGGCTTCCAGAAGTTTCATTTACTTATACTATTATGAATTGTCCAAGAGTGGGTGGCAAGCTTTCCAGCTGCTACTCTAAGTAGGAGGTATGGACAGATCCAGCCCATGTATATTATGGGCTAGCACTCAGCTCTCGTTGACCAGAGAAGACTTCAACTTGACTTTCTTAGCCCCTTGCTATTTCCTCACCTTTTTCAATGAGCTTAAAATCAGATAGGATTTTATGGAAGACAGGCTATGTGACTTTTCTCTCACGTTGCCAAGTTTGGTGGCTGTTTTTGATGATAACATTTCCCATGATAAGTCACTTCTTTCTTCTGAATTTGACTGACATGTTTGGCTTTGCTTAAAAATTATTTTGAATAAAATAGCCAGAATATCATTTATATAGCTTAAAAATTCTCATCTGCCTTAAAAATCTCTTTCAAAGCTAAGAACACTTAAAAGTTCCAAAACTCTGAAATGACACTGAAAAAAATAGATCACTTGAAAAAATAATCTGTGATTATTAATTTAATAATACTATTTAATCTTTGCCAAGCATCAGAGTCTGTTCTTAATGTGAGTTATTTAATCTTCCCAATAGGTATCTTTGAGACAGGTCTTATTATTTTCTCCATTTTACTGAAGAAACTGATGCCCAGATTACGTAACTTGCCCAAAGTGACACAGCTAGTAAGTGGGATTTGAACCAGAACAATCTGACCCTAGATTGTGCACTGAGCCACCAATGCTATCTCCAAGGTAGTATCAGCCAGAGTGGGATGTTGCAAGTGAGAAAACAAGTAAATGACAGAGAGTACCTTGAGCACATACATAGTAGGTCTTTAGTAAATGCCCATTTCTCCCTTTACTACAAGTGAGCCTCTCAGAACATACTTATTTAGGCTGACAGACAATTCTAACATGTATGGCTATTTTATTTTTGGCTCTCTTGGGGCCCACAATGAATCAATCTATTTTAATTTTTTTAAATAAAAAAAGTTAAAAAAAATGAGAAAAATGGAGGAGGCTGATAAAAGTAGATATTGAAAGCAGCACAAAATGACATCTTAACTTCTAGACAGTGAGGAAAGGAACAGAAAAACTAAAAAGTTCATTCATGCAAGAATTATTTTTGAGCACCTAATAGGTGTTAACCTCCATTCTAGGTGCCTGGGATATATCAGTGAACAAATCAGACAAATCTCTGCCCTCATGAAGCTTACACTCTACCAAGTTTCCAGCTGCTGCAGAAAATCCATGGGTTCATCTAGAATTATGGACCTAAGCCTTACAGACTTTGGTAGTTACTTTGGGCATCTCTCCATTGTAGCTCAGTCACCACAGTAAACAATGGTTATAATGATGAGTAGCTATTGTGTGCATTCCACGTGGCAGGCACTATTCACCTGCTTTCTGTTTATTACCATCTTTAACCCTCAGCTGTTGTTATTTTTTTCCTGGAACCAGTGACTGGCCAAGTAGCATGGTATGCTGTGATTGGTTCTGCCTGTTGTCTGTGACGCCCTCCACCCCCCTTTGTCCCCCTCCTCCCACTTTGTACTGAGACTGGTGTATGGGCCCCAACAGAGCCACGTGGATTAAGCAGGATAACCCTGGAACAGGGTGAGGTTTGTCTCTTCAGAGGAGGGGTTGCTTAGCAGAAAAGCATATGTCAACCAAGTTGCATAGCAGGCCATCTAGAAAGGCCATGGCTCGAGCACTCAAAGTCCAAAATACAGGAATAGTGTAGCTGGACAAAGCAGAAATTGGACTATTTTAAAGCCCATTTTATGAATGAGAAAACCAAGGCAGAGACGGGATGGGACTCACTCAGGTTCACACACCTGATGAATGGTGGAGTTGGGATTTGGATTTGCCTCTAGAGCCCATGCACTATTCTGGTAAAGTCATAGAGACAATTTTAGTTACCATATTTCATGGATTCTAAGAAGCCTGTCTTGCACAATTTAACATTTCTGAAATTAGAATGTGCCATGTAATAGCTGTGATAAGAATACATAGTATCACTTTAATTGGCAACCTTTTTTTCTTTGCTAGTAGTATAGCAAATAATGGTGCATCTTGCAAAAAAGATCACCTTAAGAGTTGATGAAGCACTTTATCCTTTCAATAAACATCTGCAATGCCTCTACTCTATGCCAGATGGCATTGCTAGGCTCACTGTGCAGTAGTGTAAGAGATATACACACAGATAAAAATTACCCACAAAGCAAAGTGGTGTGTACAATGGAAGAGCCATGCACAGGAGGCTATGAGGATTTATAAGAGGGGCACTAGCCAGAAGGAGGGGCCAGGGAAGCCTTCCAGAAGGATGGAATACAAGGTGGTTAGGAGAAGGAGGCGAGAGAGGGCATTTTAGGCTAAGGTGACGGCTTGAGCAATGACAGCATGAAATAAGAAATGGCATCATGAAGCTTGTATAGGAGAGGCAAAAGCAGCTCCATGTTGAAGGAGCATGAATTATGAGGCTGGAAGTGGTTCCAGATGAGGCTTGGGATCTTGGGCTGTGGGAAGGGGTTAAATCATGCTGGCCCAAGAATGCCATCCTGTAGACGGCAAGCACCGGGAATCCATTTAAGGAACTGAATGAGCAGGCTATGGCCAGATGCCATTTTGGAAAATTCACTCTGGGAGGTGGGTGCAATATGGGCTAAATTGGAAGCTGGCTCAGAGGCTATTGCAGTAATACAGGAGGGTGATGCCAAGGGTTTGAACTAGGCAAGTTTCTGTCTGGATTGAGAAGAGGAGGTAGGTTTGGAAAAAAAACATTTAGAGATAAAGCTGGAAGGATTATGTGATTGAGTTTGGAAGGAGGAAGAGGAGGAGAAGTATAGAAAGAGAGAAAAGTCAGGGATGACTTCTAGGTTCTGGGCTTGGACAACTGGCCGGCTGGGGATGCCACCAATTAGGGTAGAAAACAGGGAAAAGAACATGTTTAGGGAGAAAGGTGATGTGCACGACCTTTTACATGTTGAATATGAGGGTTCTATTAGAGTAGGAGGTGGCATTTGTGACCAAACAGCGTGTTCATGTTTGAAGACAGAGTTAGAAGTCAGCGACACTGGGAGCTAGTTAAAACTGTGAGCTCCATGAGGGCAGGAATGCTGTTTTTTCTGTTTAACATCTATTCTCAGTGCTTAGCATGTAGTTGGCAATAATCAATGCTCAATAAACATTTGCAGTTAGGCAAGTGTAATAATTTTAATAATTTGCGCATGTTTGTGTGTGACAGTGCACGTGTGAGTTGTATATATCCTAATGAGTGTGTGGGTGTCTATAGTGCTTTTTACACATTAGGCACAGTTCCAGGATCTTTACAAGGATTGACTCTAATTTCTTCTTTCAACAATATATGGAGTATGTGCTATTGCTACGCACAATTTAAAGATTAGGAAATTGAGTCACAGAGAGGTTAAGTAACTCACCTAAGTCTCCAGAGCTAGGAAGTGGTAGAGCTAGTATCTGGCCTCAGAGTTTGTTCTCTCTGCTACACACACACACACACACACACATACACATTTTAAAATAAGGTTTAGCTTCTTTTAGCGTTTGATAAAGAAAAAAGGTTTGACACACAGAAGGTTAACTTGCAATTGTTTGGAGATTTTGTTTTATTTTTTCACTTGGCATGTGCACGTTCATAGGATAAGCATCAGCCCAAGTGTTACCATCTTTGTGAAACTTCCCTTGGTTGCCGTCGCTTTTCTTCCAAAGCTAAGCTTACCTTCCTCTGAGCTTCTCTTGTATCCTTTTTTTTCCTAAAGATTTATTTATTTATTTATCCACCCCCTCCCCCTTTGATTTTGTGCTCACTGTCTGCTCTCTGTGCTCTTCTGTGTCTGCTTGTCTTCTCTTTAGGTTGCATCGGGAACCGATTCTGGGACCTTCCGGAGTGGGAGAGAGGCATTCAATCTCTTGTGCCACCTCAGCTCCCTGGTCTGCTGTGTCTCTTATTGTTTCTCCTCTGTGTCTCTTTTTGTTGTGTCATCGTGCTGCGCCAGCTCTCCGCGTGGGCCAGCACTCCGTGGGCCAGCACTCCACATGGGCCAGCTCTCCTTTCGGGCCAGCTTGCAGTGCGGGCCAGCTTGCCTTTCACCAGGAGGCCCTGGGAATTGAACCGTGGAACTCCCGTAGACAGGAGCCCAGTTGTTTGAGCTACATCTGTTTCCTTCTAGTATCCTTAGGGTGCTACTATTAAAAATATTTAGGGGAGCAGATGTAGCTCAAGTGGTTGAGCACCTGCTTCCCCGGTACCTCCTAAAAAATTATATATATACATTTACCACATTGTGTTGAACCATTAAAAAAACAACTTGTGAATACTTCAAGGCAGAGAATTTGTATTATGCCTTTCTGTATCCTCAAATAGCTAACACCACGCCTGGCATATAATAAGTACATAATGAATGTTTGTTAATTGAATGAATAAGTGAATGAACAAATGGATGAAAATACTTTATTCCTTATTCTTACAGCCTTTTGACAAATAAGGCATTACTGTAGACAACACATTTCCTGCTATCTCTTAGTTTCCGGTACAGCTGGGGCACAATCACATAGGGTCCATCGTCCCATTGTGCATAGAACTTGCATTAAGGCATGTTGGGCACAGGTCATTCATCATTGCCCCTTCCCCATAGCAACAGCAGAACCCAGCACCCCAGCGCCTCTGGGTTGCACCAATTTCTGGGGAAAGATCCAGAAGGGAGATCTGTGATGCTTGTAAAGGAGCCGTCTGTGTGCTTCCCCAATGCTGGAGCGCAACATGGATGCTATGTTCTGGTTTCCTGAATCCATGCCAATGTTGGAAATCCCCTCAGCATTCCTTTAAAGTGCAATATCTCAATTTCTCCTTTTTGACGAAATGGGATTTAGTCCTTCTCAGAACATCCCTTTAAACCTGTGTTTGCTAAAAACCTATTTATATTGGTCCTTGCGCTGTATTTATTTCGGAATAAAATCAACATTTGGAATCATTGCAGCATATGGTTAGTGTTTGCTGCAAGGGGTGGGGTATCCATTTCTCCATCATGTGGCGAAAGTGCAGCAGCTGTAATATCTCATTACAGGGCTTCGCTTTATTTAATAAAAAAATAGTATTGCTCTACTTAACAAAATTATCCTCGTCCTCCCCACCCCCCAAAAACCTGATCTGTGGTTTCAATGCCTCTTGCCATAATAGCTTTAGATGGTTTGCATGTGATATTAGTTAGCTCCAGAATCTGCTTTCAATTCAGTTGCTTCAGATTGTATTTTCACCGTGAGCCATTAGTCACCAAATGTTGACAAGCATTTGTAAGGATGCCATCTCCCCCTTTGTTTATATGCAAGTGCAGCAACTAAAATGATTTATTTATGTTTTAATTAAAATTTGTGGATAGACCAGTGATTTTTAGCAGTGACTTTTCTAATTTGTGGGCTCCAGAAAGAAAAAAAATCAATAACCTGATACCATTTATGTTTTTATAGTTACCCCAGGCATTTATAATGCAGAACTGCCACTCACCTGCAGTCTCACTCCAAAGAGAGTGATCCTCGCCACATAAATCTTCCCTAGAGGCCTAGAGGGTCCATATTTCAGAGTCTCTTCCCTTCTGTGTCAGCTGTGAGATGTTACATGCTTTCCATTCTCCTGGTTTTCATGGCAAGGCACAAGGCTAAAATTAATATTGAAAGTAAATTGATGGACTGTAAGTTTTATAATACCTGACCTAAGCTGTAACGACTGCTTAGAATTTTAATAATTTAAGCCCATTGATTTGGGTTCCTGCATAGCCAGCTCTACATTGAAAATGTACCCCATAGGGTCTTTGGAGAGAATATACCCAAAATGCCAGGCTTTTTATGGGAACTTAATATATTCGACATTGCAGGTACATAAATCTCCATGAAATTGCACCGAGTTAATGTATTTACTGGTGCACACAATTTAGTAACTACTTTGTAAAAGTCCAAATAAAGATAGATAAGACAGGTGGATATGGAGAAATAATGAGTCAATGTTCCAATGTACATTAACAGGATGCGTTCATTGCCTTCAAAAGGCTATCAACCTAACTGGAAAAGAATCAATTAATTTTCAAGGTGCTGGGGATGGTTTTAATTGCTGTTTTTCAAAGTCTGGGGAAAATGAACTGTTTTTGCTTTTTCTGCCAAACTCAAATTATTCCTCCCCCAGTAGTCAGGATTGGAGTGTGTGGGAGGGAGTGATGACAAAGAGGGTGAGAAGAGAAATCTTGTTTTTGTTCACCATTTTGGCCTCTTGAGACAAAGGCACAAATGACAAGAAAAGGCTTGTTTTACTTCAGAAAGTCCTATTAAAAAGTATCCCATTTGCATTTCCACAGTTTCCCTTCTTTCAAAATATATCTTTTCAAAGGGCACTGTAAACGATTTCCCCCTTTCTCTCTTTCCTCCACTTTTTCTTCTTTAGTTTTTGCAATTCTGCTCCAAGAATGTTCAAGTCAAATTTTCATTGCAGAGTGTTGGTAACATCTGGCAACATTCTACCAAGAAGACGCCTACCCTTGCTGAAGGACAAACTTCGTGCCCTTTCCTAGGGGCAGAGTTTTGAGTTCATGTGATAATAGTTCATTTCCTGGGGACTACCTAACTCAGTGGTGTGTGTGTGTGTGCATGTGTGTACACATACAGTCTGTCCTTATTATTCACAGATTCTGTATTTGAAATTTTGCCTGTTTGCTAACATTTATTTATAATACCAAAGCCAATACTCATGGCACTTTTGTGGTTGTTCACAGACATGTGCAGAGTGGCAGAAAAATTTGAGTCATCCAACATGGACGAACCCAGCTGAGGTTCAAACAAGGTGACGTTCCGCCTTCTTGTTTAAACTCTCATACTGTAAACAAGTGTCCGTACTGCAGGATTTTTAGTGCCGTCTTTTTCACATATTTGTGGCTTTTTTTTTGGTGATTTTGCTGTTTCAAATGGCTCCCAAACATAGTACTAAAGTGTTGTCTAGTGTTCCTAAGTGCAAGAAAGCTGCGATATGCACTATGAAGAAAATACATGTGTTAGATAAGCTTTGTTCAGGCATGAGCGGTAGTGTTGTTGGCTGTGAGTTCAATGTTAATGAATCAACAGTGTATATTAATTAAGGTGTCTTTAAACAGAAACATACACAAAATAAAGTGATGTATTAATTGACTGTTGAAAATGTTGTAATCAGAGGCTCACAGGAACCTAACCCTGTACTTCCCCTAGGAGCAATGATTCAATATTTGTCAATTTAGTGTTCACAGTAACTTTATACAATATAACTACCATGAATAATGAGAATAGATGTTGTCAATTCTTATCAATATTTGTGAAGGTGAGTAAGAAATGATAAAGCCAAGCCAACTGAGCACACCTTTTTTTTTTTTTTTTTTTTGAGGTACCAAGGCCAGGGATTGAACCCCCGAGACCTCGTGTGTGGGAAGCCAGCATTCAACCATTGAGCCACATTGGCTCCCCTGAATTGGTTTTATCATTTGGTTTGCTTGTTGTTTCTTTTTATTTTTTCTAGGAGGCACCGGGAACCAAACTGGGGACATCCCATGTGGGAAGTAGGCGCTCAACTGCTTGAGCTACATTTGCTCCTCAGCACATCTTAATGTAGCCTCTTTCCTCTGCAAGCAGGTCTCCTGTTACCTCTGGGCCACTTCTCCTTGCACTTACTGCCTTGTATTTCAGATATACTGAATATGTCTTTCAATTCCTAGAGCAAAACTAGTTCTCTCCTACCTCTAGGCCTTTGAACATGTTCTTTACTGTGCTTGGAATACACTATATCCCCTCTCCATCTCTCCATCAACTGGCTTACTCCTACCCTCTCTTTAAGTCTCAGCTTAGAGCTCCTTTCTTGTGTTAAGCCTCCCTGACTCACTTCACTGAAAATCTCTAGGATATATTCTCCTAGAGTACCAAGTCCTTTCATAGTCATTAGCACATAAGACTCTGAATCTAAAATATCATTTAGTATCTCTGTCAAAATTGTCAAATGAAATGTTAATAAAGGGAATCCAGAAATATATTTAAAATTATAACAGAGCAAGACCAAGTTGGTTTTATTTTAGTAATAATTTTGATAAAGTTCTCTATCCATTTATGATAACAAACAAACAAAAGCCTTAGTAAATTAGAATAAGAACATCTTTAATCAGCTGAAGGGTTTCTTAAATAAACAAACAAAAACCCAGACTAACCTAAAAAAAAAAAAATACCTAAGGATAAACTGTTAAAAGACTCCTCCTGAAAATGGGAATGAAATGCCGCTATCATCAATTTTATTTGACATAATAATGGAGGTACTAGTCAGTGAAATAAAATGAGAAAATGAAAGGATAAATATTGAAAAGGAGAAAACTATCATTATTCACAGACAACATGGTTGTGTACAAAAAAAGTCTAAATAAATTTAAGGTAAACAGAATTTAAAAATTAATTTAGCATTTCTCTGGAAACAAAGCCAATATACAAAATTCAGTAGTCTTTCTATAAACCAACAACAACAAATTGGAAAATCATGTTTTTAAAAGATACCATTTATAATATTGAGTAATAAATCTAAAGATGTACAAAACCACTACACCATAAAGCCTTATTTAGAGAACCAAAGAAAACCTAAATAAATGGAGGGATATACCATGTTTCTGGATTGAAAGAAGTAATAGAGTGTATACATATAGAGAGATGTTAATTCTCCCAAACCTGATCTAGAGATTTAACGCAACCCCATTAAAATCCTAATAAGGGGGAAGCGGATGTGGCTCAAGCAATTGGGCTCCCGCTTACCACATGGTTCAGTTCAGTTCCCGGTGCATCCTAGAGAAGACAAGCAAGACAGTGAGCTGGCATGATGGGCTGGCATGGAGTGCTGACACAACAAGATGACACAACAAGGTGACCCAAAGAGGAAACACAATGAGAGACACAACAAAGCAAGGAGCAGAGGTGGCTCAAGTGATTGAGTGCCTCTCTCCCACATGGGAGGTCCCAGTTTTGGTTCCCAGTGCCTCCTAAAGAGAAGAGGAGCAGACACAGAGAGCACACAACAAATGGCCACAGAGAGCAGACAGTGAGCACAAAACAATGGGGGTGGGGTGGGGATAAATAAAATAAATCTTTTTAAAAAAATCCCAACATCGTTTTTGGAAATGACTAGCTGGTTCTACAATGTATAGAAAAATATATAAAAGACCAAGAATATCTAAAACAATTTTGAAAAACAAAGATTAAAGATTTACTCTGCTATGTAGCAAAATAAATTTAGGGAGTGGATGTGGCTTAAGCAGTTGAGCACCTACTTCCCACATGGGAGGTCCTAGGTTTGGTCCCCGGTGCCTCCTAAACAAACAATCCAAACAAAAACAAAAACAACATGCAAACAAATTACAAAACCAACTCAGGGGCGCTGATGTGGCTCAGTGATTGAGCGCTGGCTTTCCACATATGAGGTCCTGGGTTCAATCCCTGGCCTTCAAATACCTCAAAATAAATAAATAAATAAATGAAAATAAAAACAAACAAACAACAACAACAACAAAAACTTAAAAAATATTTTAAATGTTCAATGTGAACTTGAAAAGTATGTGTATTCTGTAATTGTTGATTGCAGTGTTTAATATGCATCCATTGGATTAATGTTTTCAATCATGTAATTCATATCTTTTAAGTCTTTATTGATTTTTTTTCTTTTTATTCTTTTAATTATATGAGAAAGAAATGTGTTCAACTCTGCCATTAAGTGCAATACTTATACACCGATAGCTACCAAACACCATTGAAATAAATTAAAGATCTAAATAAATGGGAAAGATATCCCATGTTCATGGATTAGAAGACTTAATATTGTTATGATGGCAATACTCCCCCAATTGTTCTTCAGAGTCAACACAATCTATATCAAGAACACAGAAGCCTTTTTGGTGGGTGTAGCAGTTTGATATTATTGATGAATTCCAAAAAGAAATATTGGATTATGTTTGTAAATGGGTCTGTTCCTCTGGGCATGATTAAATTATGATTAGGGCTTTGATTGAGCCATGTCAGTAGCACATTGAGTCCCTGCCGCTTGGTGGGTGGGGACTCAGAGATAAAAGAGATGGCAAAGGACTGAGTTGGAGTTCTGATGCGGAGTTTTAATGCTGGAGCCCAGAGAAGTAAGCACACAGAGGAGGTTGGTCATGAGGGGGGAGACAGAATCATTCGCCTGATAGTCTACAGCTATCCTTGTGGAGAGAGGCAAAGCCTAGAGAGCCTAATAGTCTACAGCTGACCTTGTGGAGATAGCAGGAGCTGAGCCTGGAGACAAGCAAGCCCCAGGAAGAGAGGAATCCAGGAAGTCTGAACCCTCGCAGATGTCAGCAGCCATCTTGCTCCAACACATGACTATAGACATTGGTGTGGGAAGTAACTTATGCTTTACGGCCTGGTAACTGTGGACTTCTACCCCAAATAAATACCCTTTATAAAAGCCAACCGATTTCTGGTATTTTGTGTCAGCACCCCTTTGGCTGACTAATATGGTGGGACTTGACAAGCTAAACCTAAAATTCATATGGATATGCAAGGACCCTAGAATAGCCAAAATAATCTTGAAAAAGTATAGCAAAGTTGGAGGACTCACACTTCCCAATATCAAAACTTACTACAAAACTATAGTATTTAAGACAGTGTGGTACTGCCAAAAGGATAGGTGTATAGATAAATGGAATAGAATTGAGAATCCACAAATTAACACTTAAATTTTTGGTCAATTGGGTGCCAAGACAATTTAATGGGGAAAATAGTCTTTTCAATAAATGTTTTTAAATTGAAAAGCACAAAATTGGGCTACAGCAAAATTATAAACTGTTGTTTAGCAAAGGACATTATTGAGAAAGTGAAAAGACAACCTACAGACTAGGAGAAAATATTTGAAAATCATGTATCTGTGAAGGGACTTGTATCTAGCATGTATAAGAACTCTTAAAACTCAATAATAAAAAGACAAATGACTCAATTAAAAATGCACAAAGGATTTGGATAGACATTTCCTAAAAAAGATATACAAATGGCCAGTACGCACAAGAAAAGATGCTCAACATCATTGGATATTAGGGAAAAGCCAATCAAAACACAAGGAGATGCCACTTCACACTCACTAGCATGACTATAATAAAAAAGACAGACAATAACAAGTGCTGGTGAGAATCTAGAGAAATTGGAACCTTCCTACATTGCTGGTGGGAAATTAAAATAGTGCAGTTGCTTTTGGAAAACAGACAGTTATTTGAAATGTTAAGCATAAAGTTACCATATGACCCAGCAATTCCACTCCTAGATATGTATATCCAAGAGAAGTGAAAACATAATCCACAAAAATACTTATACATGAGTATTCAAAGCAGTATTATTCATAGTAGCCAAAAAGTGGAAACAACCCAAATGTCCATCAACTAATGAATGAATAAATAAAATATGATAATTCCACACAATAAAATATTATCCATCCATAAAAAGGAATGAAGTACTGATACATAGTACAAATTGAAAACATTATACTAAGTGAAAGAAGCCAATTACAAAAGGCCACATAGAGTATGATTTCATTTACATGAAATGTCCAGAATAGGCAAATCTATAGAAATGAAGGTAGTTTAGTGGTTGCCAGGGACCTGAGGAAGAGAGGGATGGGGAGTGAATGATAATGGTTATGCGGTTTCTTTTTGGGGTGATGAAAATGTTTGAAATTAAATAGTGGTGATAGTTGCACAATTCTGTGAATATACTAAAAACCACTAACAATATCCTTGAAAATGAACTATATGGTATGTGAATTATATCTCAATAAAGTTGTTATTAAAAGAATCTCCCACTATGATTGTTGATTTATCTATTTCTCCATTTTATGTCAAGTTTTCCTTTGTATAAATTGAGACTATGTTTTTAGAAACAAAAATTTTAGAATTGTTATATCTTCCTGGCTGAATGATCTTTTTGTTGTTATAAAACATCATTCTTTTTCCCCAGTAAATGCTTTTTGCCTTGAAATCTATTTTGTATGATAATGATATAGCTATACCATCTTTATTCTGATTAGGTTTGCTTTATATTTCTCCTTTCATTTTTTAAAAACATTTCATTATGCTTATATTATCATTGTATCTCCTTTAAGTGGCATGTAAGTTTTTTGTTTGTGTGTTTCATATGTCTTTGTCTTTTATTGGAATTCTGTTTGATTTACCCAGTCTTTGCCTTATAATTGAAATATTTATTCCATTTACATCTAATGTAATTACTGATATAATTTGGTTGAAATCTACCATTGTGCTATTTGTCTTTTATTTGATCTACCTTTTAGTTATTTTTCTCTCTCCTTTCTTCTTTTGGATTAAATTTTTTTTCATTATTATAGTTTCTCCTTTATACCATGTTATAAATTATTTTACTATTCCTTTAATGTTTCTGCTAGGGATAACAACATGTGCACTTGTTTTAGTTTTCTAGGCTGTTGAAAGCAAATACCGTGAAATGGGTGGCTTAAACAATGGGAATTTCTTAACTCACAGATTTTAGGTTGGAAAAATGTCCAAATCAAGGCATCATCAAGGTGATGCTTTCTTCCCAAAACTGTGGCTGCTAACAATCCTTGGTTCCTCTGTCATGGCAAGACACAATGGTGGCGCCTCCTGATCTCTCCCTTCTCTTCCGGGTTTCATTGATTTCAGTTTCTTGCTTTGGTGGCTTTCTCTTTCTTTAAATTTCATTCTCTTATAAAGGACTCCAGTAATAGGATTAAGACCTATCTTGGTTGAGGTGAGACACACCTTAACTGAAGTAACCTCATCAAAGCATCCTATTATAATGGGTTTACACCCACAGGAATGGATTAGATTTAAGAACATGTTTTTTGGGGGGAACATACAGCTTCAAACTACCACAATGCTTGACTTTTAAAAGCTAATTTAGTAACTATAATAACATGATCTAGTTATGTAATGTAAAATATATTATATATCATTAGATGATATGTAATAATATAATCTAAAATGAGAAATGCAATAACCTTAGAATAGTTTAACTCCATTTATTACCCTCCCATTTTTGTGCTTTGTTGTCATGTATTTCAATTTTCTATGTATTTCATACTCCACGAGACATTACTATTATTATTTTATACCAATAATATTAAGTTTCTCTAAAATTTATCTTTTCTGTTGCTCTTCTTTTCTACTTGGATCACCATGCTTTGGTGTTGGATCATATTCCTTCTTCCCAAAGAACACCTTTAACATTTCCTTTAATGTACATCTGTTGTCTAAAAATATTTTTTTTTCTTCATTTTTGAAAGACATTTTCAATCTAGGTTTCCAGTTATATTTTCTATTTTAAGTCATCTTATTTTTTTTTAAGTGTCTCATTACAGTGTTTCACAAACCACTAATGGTTGCAACCTGTAGATTGAAAAACACTGCATAGAAGGTATCCCTGACTATCCAGCTATTTCAAGCCAGAAATCAGATAGCTCCCATAGTGAAGAATCACAGATAAAGCCTTTGGAATAGTCATTCTATCCTCAGTTTCCCAGATTCCATGGGCTGTGTTTAAGTCCACCTTGAGAATTATAAGAAAGGCTTGGCCCAATAGAGGAACCAGAAATCAGACTGCTCATTCTGCCACTCTAAGCACAGGGTTGAAAATATGCATATTAAATCTCCCCCAACTTAGAAAACACCTTGCAAAATCACTGACCAGCCTTAGCTCTCAGAACTTAAGTAGAACCAGCTGGCAGCAGGCTGAGGCAACTATAAAATTCAAGGACTCACCCATTCTTTAACCATTTATTGAATGTCTACTCTGCCAGGCATTTGAGTTACAAAGATTAGGTGTTCATCTCCATAACTATGGCACGTCATTCAAAGGACCTGACATTTTTTAACCTAACAGATCTTCCTCTGTCCGAGCACTGCTGGGTAAGTACCACCAACCTTTGTTTCCATGCCTTTCCTGTGCCTTCATTGCCCAACATCAACCTAATTCACCTTCTACATGACCCAGTGTGTTCTAGTTACTCTAATAATCTGTCAGGTCATAGTCAAGGCTTGGGTTATTAGAACCATTCTGCCATTCATTCAACAAATATTATGTGCACCTCTTATGTGCCCAGGTACTGTTCTAGGTTCTGGAGATACAGGTCCTACCATTGTGGTAGTAAAGAAGATAGATAAATAAACAAATCAATCAATAGCTTATATCACATAGTGGTAAGGCTACAAAATGAATACACACAGAGAGGGAGAAAACCACAGTAGCAAGAAGTTGAAGCCTGGAAGAGAAGGGAGAGATCGGGAGATGCCACCATGTGCCTTGCCATGTGGCAGAAGAGCCAAGGATCGCCAGCAGCCACATTCTTGGGAAGAAAGCATCGCCTTGATGATACCTTGATTTGGACTTTTTCTTGGCCTCAAAACTGTAAGCTAATAAATTCCTGTTGTTTAAGCCAACCCACTTCATGGTGTTTGCTGGAGCAGCCTAGGAAACTAAAACAGCAACTGAGGAGGTTAAATCTGAGCAAAGATCTGAATGAAATGAGAAAGTGAACCATGCAAAATTTTGAAAAGCATTTCCAGACTGATGAACAGCTAATATAAAATTCCTGCAAGTGAAGCATGCTTGGTCCATTCAGAGAAGAACAAAGAGACCAGTGTGGCTGAAGTACATGAAGAAGGGGAGGAAATTTTAAGAAATTATAATGGTCATGCAAATGTCCAGGAGCCAGAGCATGGTGTCCCAAGGCCTCTCCCCAATTCCATGTCTTTAAGGTGACTTCAGTGAGTTATTAATTTAATGATTATGAATAAATGTTTATCTTTCTTTTATATAGCTTACATATAGTTTTTTACATAGCCAGGGTTTCTTAATCATTACTTTAAAAGTCTAAACATAAACAAATTAAATCCAAACAATGTACTGAAAAATAACATGGATTTTGGGGTCAAATTGGCCTAATTTTTGGACCCATCTGGTTGCTATGAAGATTAAATAATACATAAAGTGAAAGCATTCAGCACAGTGCCTGGCACCTGGTGACACTTAACTTCTAGTTTTGTGTCACCAGAGCACAATTTAGGGAGAGGTAGGGAATAAGGCTTCTCGGGAGAAGGCACAGCTATCATGGTAAATAGATTTGATTGTATCCCAAAGATGAGACCCCTTTGAAGGGTTTTGAGAAGGACAATGAGAACAAGATCACCCTGGGGAGGATGGATTGGGGTAGGTTACAGCAGTGGTAGGGAGGGTGGTGGGAGGATAGGAGATTGCAGTAGAGTTGCAGTATTCTAGTTGAGAAATTTGAGCCTGACTCTGCTCACTGGTGGAAGAGGTGGGGTGGAGCAGGGGGACAGAATTAAGAGACACTTGTTGTTCCCAAAGCTGGCTCATGCAAGGGTGTCACCAAGAGGGCCTCGTCCACTCCCCAGATTGCTCTTCTCCTTCTGCACCTCACTATGCGTTCTCCACCTCATGGAAGCTTTCCCTGGCCCTCGAGTCTGCTTTCAATGCCATTCTCTCTGTTCCTGTTGTGGCTCCCGGGCTCTCCTGGAAAGATGCTTTTCTTGTCCTTCTTCCTCACCTCTCTCCCTGGGAGGCCAGCAAGGACTGCACCCCCTTCTCTTTGTATCCTCAGCACCCTTAGGAGTGCTCAGCCCACGTTTGCGGCTCACATTTATCCCGGTGCTGTGATTTCCAAATAGAAGTTGGTCAAGCCCAGAATGCTTCTGTTTTCACTAAGAACCATTCATCCCTTGTAATCACAAGGTCCCAGGTTTTAAGGTCAATCTACATTCTTTTAATGTCAGAACAGCCTGTGCCCCATAACATGAATACCTCCCACTGCCCAGATGTATTGTTTCAGGATTAAGGTCTCTAAGAGGAAACTGGCTTTGGTGCCCAGTAACCAGGCTGATGTTTGGCCGTCACCCTTGAAAACCTGTGCTTTACTGAATCTGATATTCACGTTGCGTACCATGACAAGATGCACAGGTAACAGAGGCAGGCCTGAGATTAAGAATGGCCCAGAGAAAAATCTTAATAATTAAACCAGCTCTTTGGGTAACACAGCAAGCCCATTCACCCTGGGAGTCTATTGTGTATACAGATACTTTAACAAATTACATCCCCATCAAGCCAGGACGCCCCAAACAGGAGTGCCTTTCAGGTTGCTCCAAGAGGACAATTACTTAACAGCAAAACCAGTGTGAGTGGGACGAGACAGTATACCAAACCTGCAACAAAGAAAAATGTGAAGGCCGGCAAAGAGGGCCCTGTCAGCAGAGCTGGTGCGGCTGTTTCCTTTCATTAGAGCTACATGGCTGTCTGCTTGAGTTCCCACGTTCTGGGAGCAAGGTGGACTGGGGGGTGGGGGTGGGGCGGGGGGGTGGCAAGAAGAAGATCCTCCTGTGGGGAATATAGAAGACACAGCACACACAGGCTTTGGAATCAGAAAGCCCAATATTAATACTATTACTACAAAAATTACTAACATCGACAACAGCAGTAACAATAGCAAATACTTATGCAGGTCTTCCTCTTTTCCAGGCACTCTTCTAAACATTTTACAGGTATGAACTCATTTAATCCTTACTTGCAACCCAATGAGATTGGTACTGCTATCATCCCCCATTTTACAGAAGAGGAAAGTGAAGCATAGAGAGCTTAAGCAATTTGCCCAAGATGACACAGGTAGTGAATGGTGGAGGCAGGATTCAAACCCAGGCAGCCTGACTCCAAAGCCAATTTTCTTAACTACTCTGTTCATCAACTGTCAACTTTAGGCAATTTATTTAAGCTCCTTGAGTCAAAGTTATCTCAATGGTAAAGTGGGGATAATGGTACTAAATGGCAGGGTTATTTTGAGGAGTCAAAATAAGGCATTCAATAAATATTAGACAAGAACTAGAAAATGGTGTAGTGAAAAGAATCCTGGCCTGAAATAGCTCTTAGCAATTTTTGGTTGTAAGCAACAGACTTACCTAAGCAAAAATGAAATTTATTGAAGGGCTATGGAATAGCTTCAGCTGAGTTCCCATGAAACATTCTCTCAAATGAAGATTTTCAGCAGGACATTTGTTGGAGTATACTATTGGCAACAAAACCCATAAAGCAGTGAGGGAAGTAGGATTGGATAGAGGGGGAAGAACTGTAATGCAGGTACAGCAAAAGCTTCAGCCTATCCCAAGGCAATAGCCCTTCAGAGATGTCCTAGATTAAGGTGAAGGGGACAGATCTTTATACCCCTGAATCAAACAGTCATTGGACAAAGGCCACTCCCAGGGAGAGGGCATAACCTTGGGCAAGATAGTTCTCTTGAGCAAAGGGCAATTCTTAGGACGGGGCTCATATGTGCCTGTCAGCAGGCAATACTTCCATCAGCTGAGGGAATACATGCCTCAGTCCGGAAGGGAGGATCTGGGCAGCATACAACAGCATCCACTACAGGAGGTAATGCTCTGAATTGAAGCAAAGTTACACAGCCAGGCTGCACTGGGGGAGTAAGGTAGCAAGAACAAGTGGAGAGTCTTTCTGTACTCACAAGGTCACTCTGCTGGGTCCTTTCACTCAAGGTTCAAATTCCAGACAGAGTACCTAATTGGGTATAGTCTGGGTTGCATGCCCATATGTTGGCCATGATAGGTGGAGCTTCTTGATTGAAAGTTCTACCAAGACTGGCTTCAATGTAAAATCCTGGTGTAATTAACAGAAGTAGATGAAATGGATGCTAATTGGATAAAGCAGCAGATGTCTATTATACCTCAGAATCAGGAGACTTATGGACAATTCCTGGATGTGCTTTGGGGTAGATAGTTGCAAAAACACCCCATTGATTTCCCTCTCTGTATTTGCCCTTTTGCAATGTGATTTTATAATTCCTCCCATCAGTAGATGGAGTCTATTTCCCCACTCCTTGAATTTGTGCTGGCCTTGTTACTTGCTTTGACCAAAAGGATACAGTGGAAGTGGTGAGGATGTGCCAGTTCCAAACCTAGATCTAAGAGGTTTTGAGCACTTCTATTCTCTCTCAGTGAATCCTATCCAGCTGTCACGTGAATAGCTTAGTTTAGCCTGTTGAAGGATGAGAGACCAAGTGGAGCAGAGACGAGCCCAGCCCCAAATCCTGATCCACAGAATGATGATCTAAAGAGATGGTTGTTGCTTCAAGCCACTAAGTTTTTAGGGTGGTTTGTTACTTAGCAAAAGCTAACTGATATATGATACTAATACACTGTGTTACTTTATTTTTTTATTTTTCGTTTTTGTGTGTTACTTTAAATAAGAGACATCCCTCTCTAGGTTTTCCTCCCTGAGGAATGAAGCATTTGTACAAATGAGAATCCTTTATGATCACATAGTTCATGAATCTGACCAGACTTCCAGAAAGCAGAGCTTGGAGCTGTTATATTTCTAGACTGTCACCAGGATTTCTGATAAGGTATGAAATATCATCAGGCAAGAACAGAAAAGTCACAGTGGTCCTGATGCAGCTATTTTTTTTTTTTCAATCATCAGTGAGTCACTGACTGATAACACAACAGCAGTCCACAAGGGGTAAAGGCACACAGCTCCCTTCTTTCTCAGAGCCATGGTAACTTCCTGCATCACTCCATTCTGGTGATTCTATTATGGCTACCAACAAAGCCAGGGACCTCTGCCTGGGTGGTGTGACCACTCTTACAGAAATATGTGGCTTTTGAGTCCACCAAGGAGAGGCAATGGGTACCTAAAAGAGATGAGAGCTTATCTTACTCAAAAAATTGATCTATATTGTTACAGTACAATAGAAACATGACTTGTGTTTAATAATGTATACAGTTTATTTCATGTGGAAAAATACTTTGTATTTTGTCATGTAACCAAAAGCTACATATATTTGGATGATACAACCTCATGACAGGACATAGATCTCTGGAGCTTGTTCTTGATTTCAGGGCTGATGTTTAGCAGACATGTACCAGAATAACTATACCGATAGTTAAATATTAAAATAATTTGATAAGTGGCAGAATTCTCTTTCCGAGTCCTCAGAAAACCCACACACTTTCCTTGACTCAACCATCCTGTCCCCTAATCTGGGACCCTTCATCTTACCTTTCCATGACCTAGCAATTAAAGGGTTAATAACTGGTCCGGCAGGGCCCCCAGAACCTTACTAGGCACTGCCAGTGGGGGAACTCTCTGTTGGGTCTCACCCCCAAGTACTGGTGTTGTCCCAGCATTACTCTTGTCTGCTTGACACTTTAGAAGATCTCTGATAGGTCTAGAGAGAATGGGCAAGAGGTGGCAAAGAGTGGTGGACATGGAATTTTGTGTTCTGCCCTTCCTCCATCCTTCTTCCATGACTGGAAGTGAGGATCTGGACCTGTCCAGGGTCCTATTTTTGTAGAGCTCAGGCTGGACTTTCCATGGGGAAAGGACCTGCTCCCTGCAGAACACTGAAATGTCCCCTGAATAAACAGGTTCTGCTGTCCTCTGAGTTGGTGAATGCTGAACGCTTTTGGAGTGTCACATATTTACATATTAAAGGATCAAAAAAAAAAAAAACAACCTTCAAAAAAGAAACCTATTTAACTTTGTTTAATCCAGCATTTCTCAAGATGGCACCCCATTCTCCCCACCCCCACCATTATGCTTATTAAATTTGGCTTTCCAACATGAAAGAGCAAGGATGAATAAAGCCTTCAGTGGGGAGGGCATGGAAGATGGAAAATGCTGATTACCATATACATGTTGAAAAAGATAGGAAGAACAGGTGAGGTTGGGAGGGCGGAGTAAGAAAGGAAAATGTGCAGGGAAGCACCTCCCGGCTCTTCTGCACCACCACTACTATCCCACTCTGAATTCTGGGTAAGCAGAAAGAAGAGGGTCTGACAGCAGCCAGCAACTGGGGATCTCCCCAGGAAATCCAGGGGATATCCCGGCAGGTTCAAATCTGCTGATTGAAAGCCAGTCTGTAATTTTCCAGCTGTGTAAACATGGGCATGTTACTTAAGTTCCCTGGGCCTCTCTTTTCTTAGCTCTAAAGATTAAATCAGATAATTTACGTAGGTGATCTCAAACTTTAACAGGCATCAGTTTTACATGGAGGACTTGTTAGAACACAGAGTACTGGGCCCCACCGCCAGAGTTTCTGATTCGGTAGCTTTGGAATGGGCTGAAGAATTTGCATTTCTAACTAGTTTCCAGGTAATGCTGCTAGTCTGGGGACCACACTTTGAGGAGCACTGATATGAGTTAAAGTGCTTTGTAATTTGTAACATACACGTCTTTATTAATTTAAATTAATTACTCCATTCTATGTTAAAATAATGATATAGTCATATGATAAGGTTTTTCATTTATCATCTCTGTATTTTCAGGAGGATATGTGTCTGTTTCTATGTCTGGGGAGTGATACTCATTGTAGGAATTTCAGGAATGTATCTGGGGGCCTGAGCAGCTCCCAGAGTCCCTCTCTCACACTGCTGGGTATCAGTGTCCTGGACATGACCCTGTGAGAGCAGAAGTCATCTGTCATCTCCAGAGGAGCAGATGCTGTTTGACATACCCCTTTGGCCACTGTATTATGTGGAACTCTTGTCTCTTAAGATGTTCTGTATGAAAAAGCTTTTCTGTGATTATGTGCCTTTGGGGTATGCTTTACTTCACTCTTTGAGCTTCACAATATCTATTAATGCCTAAAGGCTCTGAGACATCCTGCAGGAGAGAAGTCTAACTTTCCTATGGTATGGTGGTTACAAGCACTGAGTCTAGACCTGCACTGTCCAATATGGTTTCCAAAAGCCACACATGGGTGCTTAAATTTAAATGCATTTATTTACATAAAATAAAAAATTCAGTACCTCAGTCTCACTAGTCACATTTTCAAGTAATCAGTGGCTACATGTGGCTAGTGCTATGCCTACCATTTTGAACAGCACAGATATAGCATATTTCCTTCCTTGCAAAAAGTTCTATTGGGCAGAGTTGCTCTAGATCCAGATGTAGGACTTCAAATCCCAGCTCTACCACTTACCCACTATGTGAACCTGGACACATTCCTTAAATTCTTGATGCCTTAGTTTATTCATCTATAAAATGGAACTAATAAATATTGCATACAAAAAAAGATTGTTGGGAGAATGAAACAAATTAATACATGTAAATCATTTAGAACAGTGCCTGGCACATTGCAAGCCCTCAATAAATGGTGCCTGTTATTAAAATTTGTTTAACTTAAACAATTTTTAAACTGGTATTTACCTGGAACCCTTTTTTCCATAACACTGCTCACTTCCCAAAGAACTAGTGTTCTGTGGAACACAATTTAGAAAACATCATCCTATATTTCAAAGTGGTTTCAAGAAGTCAGAGGCTCTTTAAGTTGAAATTCTGAACAGTTATGAGAAATCCCAAAGGAGAACATGACTATTAAGGAGCTAATCAATACTCTTTAGACTGCAAAAAAAGAGAATTCTACTTGCAACTGGCATCAAATTAAGAAAAAGGAATTTTTTTTTTTAATTTAAAAAAAAATTTATTTATCCCCCCCTTGCTGCTTGTGCTCTCTGTGTCCATTTGCTTTGCATTTTTCTGTGTCTGCTTGTTTCCCTTTGTTGCATCATCTTGCTCCACCAGCTCTCACCACGCCACACGGGCCTTCAGCTCACCATGCCGCGTGTGCGCGGGCTGGCTTTCCTTCACCAGGAGGCCCCGGGAATCGAACCTGGGGCCTCCTATATGGTAAATGGGAGCCCAACCACTTGAACCACAGCCGCTTCCCTAGGAATTTTTTTTTGTAAGGATTTGTTGGTAGCTCATGGAATCTGAAGAAAAGTTAAGATTCCATGGAGAAGCATGGCAACTCCAGCATTCCAACCTCAGGAGTCAGAGGCCCTTTGTTCTAGAATTCTTCCAATGACAGTTGTCAGCTCACCTGCAGGATCTGTTTTTCAGGTATTTTTTCTGCAGAGAGAGAATCTTACAGGGCTAGCTTGGGTCAGTCACCTCTGGTCCAATCATCTATGGCTGGCGAGGCTCAGTCACATGATAGAAACGTGACTTCTTCCATGTGATAGGGAGGAGGAAAGTTCTCAGAGAAAGGGGGTCATCAAGCAACTCAGAGAAGTGACTTACCCAAGATCTCCCAGCCCTGCCTGCTTGTAAAAGCCCTCACTCTTAATCTCTAGGTGACACCCCCTACACTGGTAGACTCACATCTTGGCCTGCAAGCAGCATAGTCTATAACCAGCAGGTCTTTTGTTGCTTGGCAAGGTGCTGTTGAGCTTTTGCATAATGAGCAAGGCCACAGAGATTGGGAAGAGCAGAAGCAGACCAGAGGGATACTATTAGTGAGGTTACCTAATGCTCCGTGAGTTATAGACCTCGTGCATGGAACGGTTATCTCATCAGAACCTCATACCAATTCTGAAGTTAGGCAAGACGGCAGTTATGACTCCTTTTCCACAGATGAAGAAATTGAGGCTGAGAGAGGATAAGCTGGTTGGTAAAGAGGCCCAAATTTTCTAATGTTGGGTCTGAACTTCTCTGTGGGCAGTGCTACAACTCTTACTCCTCTCTGCCTTTCAAGGCATGCTGCTATTTAGCTTTCCCATGAAAATCTCAGTGACCCTGTATTATTATCTCCCTTTTCTTGTTGTGATGGCTTTTTACAGTAGGAACAGGCAGGTTAGCCCAAACTTTTTGTTTTACAGAGGTCAGAGAGAAAGGGCTTGCCCAAGGTTACATAGCTAACTTATGCCTGCCCATTCATTGGGAGACAGTGTTTGCTTGAAGATGTGTGTCTAAAGCTGTAATAGGTCATACAGGGTATGCTTACTTAGCAAATATCTATTGAACAATAACTATAGGCCAGGCACGGGGGATATAATACCTCCCCACACATCCCTCTGCTATCTTCCCCACTCTCCCTCTGCCAGCCTTTACTGTCCCTCAAACTGCTCATGCGAGCTTGCACAATAGGGCCTTTGCTCTGGCCTTTCTCTCTGTCCAGAAGCTCTTCCCCAGATATTGACTTGGATCATTCCCTCACTTTCTATGACTCTTTGCTCAGATTGCACTTACTCAGTGAGAGCTATCCTGACCCCCTTTTATTACTGCAACCGAGACCCTATCCCCTCAGCCTTCCTCATCAACCTTGTCCTATCCAACTGAGCTCATCTCAGTATATTTCCTGTGTTTTTTATTATACTGAAATAATCTGTCTCTTCTTTCTCTTCACTTGAATGACCAATGGGCTATCTTCAGTTATCCTAACTTAGATATAAGCCAGACATGAAGAAAGGGGTGGTCATGTGCAGGGCCCCAAGAAAGGGGACAGAGGTAGAAGAAGAAAATACTCCCATTTTGCCACTTCCCTGCTTCTTTAGACTGTAGGAAGTCTGGCATACTGGAAGAGTTTTGTGTAGAGAGGACATGGAGCATAAAGGAAAAAGGGAAAGGATGAGCTTAGAGAGGGAAAACCATCAAGGGTCTTAAAAATGATGCTAGGGAACTTGGACTTATCCTGAGGAGCCTGGGGTGTCATTGAAGGATTTTAGCTGAAGAAGGGTATAATTAGATTTACATTTTAGAAGAAACACACTTTGTCTATGGTATGGAGAATAGATTTAAGGATACAGGAAAATGTGAAATCAGGGGGACCCCTTCTGAGGCTGTTATAATTATCTGATGAGAAATGATGGTAGGTGGCAGTGGAATGAAAGAGAAATGAGCAAATTCGAGAGCTACTAAATAGGTAGAATGAACAGGACTTGGGGGATGGCTGTTCATTGAGGGTGAAGGAGTAGAGAGAATAAGTATGACTCTTGGATTTCTGTCTTGGGTAACTGGTAGATGACAGTGAACTTTATAGAGGCGGGGAACACTGAAGGGCAAGCATGTGAGTCGGAGAGAAGATGAGTTCAGTTGGGAACCGAAGGTCAATGGGACATTCAAATGGAAATGTCCAGGAGACAACTGGATATATGAGTTTTAATGTCCCAACAGGTTGGCTTCTCCATCCATTGTCATGGAGGTGTTGAGAAGAGTCAGAGAGATTACAGTGGTTCTCAACAATGGGTTATTTTGCCCCCAAAGGGGCATTTGGCAATGTGTGGAAGCACGTTTGGTTTTAACAACTTTAGGGGGTGGCAAAATGTCAATGAGAAATCCTGGGTTAGGAATAGCTGGGGCAGCATAGTTGGTTGCAAAAAGCATAAGTTAGAGCCCAACAGTACAAGGTTTGAAGCCTACTAATTAGCCGCACGACTGTTGACATGCTACTTAAACTACTAGTGCCTCGATCTCCTCATTTATACAATGGGGTTATGTGGCAGTTTAAGATTATTTGTGAATCCCAAAAAGAGAAAAATTATGTTTGTAAACTTATCTATTCCTCTGGGTGTGATACCCTTTGAATGCATTAGATTCAGCTGACATGTTTTGATTAAATTACCTGTTAAGTTTAAGGCTTTGATTCGACCATGTCAATAGGGCATGACTCAAATTGAGTCCCTGCCTCCTTGATGGGTTGATATAAATGGACACTCACTCAAGAAGACACACAGGAAGAGAGAGAGCTCTCTCATTTTCAGCCTGGGGCCCTGGAGAGAGATAAGCCATTTGCCTGATAGCTTACAGCTGACCCTCATGGAGCCTTAGAAGAAGAGGAAGCCCAGGAAGGACAGACCAGGCAGAGATCTCCTGCCATCTTGCTTCAATATGTGGCAGCTGACTTTGGTGAGAAAGTACCTCTTATGGTACCTTAAGTTGGACTTTCCATGGCCTGGGACTGTAAGATTTTATCCCAAATAAATACCCTTTGTAGAAGCTAACAGATTTCTAGTACTTTGCATTGGCACCCCTTTGGCAGATTAATACAGGCTGGTAATACCTTACAGGTTATTGTAGTAGCACAGTGCCTGGTTCATAGGGAGTTATTAATTCACAGTAGCTGTGCTGCTTGGGGGCAGGGCCAGATTCTGTTTATTCAAAGAAAAGTTGTTTTTTTGCCTACTAAATGTTGGAAATTGTGCTAAAGCACAAGAAATACAATGTTGAATAAATTGCATCTTCATTGTTTCCACGCCAAACACACTTATGCTCCACACCATTCTAGCATCAGTCAGAAAAAACAACAGGTCATTCTCAGATGGGTTCATTTGGCAAACACGATTGTCTAAAAGCAGCTCATCTCTCCCTGCTGGCTGAGTGGGGGGTTTTGTTTGTTTGTTTCATTTTGTTTTGTTTTGTTTTAGGAAAGAGAGGAACGTGTTGGTATTTCAGCCCAAGACATCCTAGAAAAGGGAAGTACACTGGGCGCGTCGATGCCTTTTCCTTCCTGAGCTCTTCACCTTTGTTCCATCCTCTGAGTGTTCATCTCCTCTCCCACAGCCTCCACTGGTTTGGGGGAGTTAGCTCAATTCTGAGCCCTCTTCTGTGAATTTCAAAGAGGAAGTGGGCCTCAGACTTTTCCCTGTTGTGGGGGGAGAACTGAGGCAACTGGGGGTCTCCTTGAGACAGGTCTCACTTTTCTGCAGATGGACACACAGCCACAGGGCCCACAGACCTTAGGACACATCTCAGCACTCACTGCACTTGTTAGTGGGAGCAGGAGGAGAGGGGATAGAAGCTGACATTCAGCTGAGCACCTACTAGCTGGGTGACATTGGGACAATCACTTAACCTCTTGGAGTGTCAGGAGCCTTATCTTTAAAATTGGTAATAACTGTCTCATAGGGTTGTCATAAGATTAAATGGCATAAGGCCCAGGGTCCAGCACATGGTACATGCTCATTTATTAACTTGAAAAATATTTATTGAGTTTCTTTTCTGTATCAGGCACTGTTCTTGGAAATGGTGGTATAATAGTGAATAAAACATGAAAATCTCTCACCTCATGGAGTTTAAGAATTATGACTATTACTATTATTTGCTAGGCACTAAACTACACTCTATCATAATCATCATTCCTCTACCTATCAGCTATGTATCTATTTGTTTATCTATCTATCTACCTACCTACCTACCTATCTAATCTATCTAATCTACCTATCTAATTTACATATCTATCTATACACACAGACACACAAATATATGGATATATGTCCAGTTAATTATTATTCCCATTTTTAGATAAAGAAACTGAGATTCAGAGGGATGAAGTAAATCATCAAAGTTCACAGAATCAGAAAGCAAGGGAGCTGGAACTGAAATCCAGACCTGTCTGCCTCTAAAAATCCTGCTTTTTCAAATATGCTATAGTCAGAAACACAATCAGACCCACCAGAACTTCGCAAATTGGCAGTAGTAATTCAGAGATGGCATGCTACTTTTCCTTTTCATTTCAGGGGCTCTTGTTGCACAAAACCTCTTTAAAAGGAATAATAGACACTGATCCCGCGTGCCTGCGATACACACTGCAGAACCCACCGTGTGAGCTATAATTAATAGAGATGCCAACTGCCAACTAACCAGAAAAACTCCAGCATCGTAAATCTGTCCCCTGGCTTCTCAGGAGAACTGATGGATGAGAGATTCAGCTTAAATATTTAACAATCAATAATTCAAATATCTATCCAACCATTTGCAGGTTGGCATGTTTATAAATATAAGGGCTGCACTTTCTTGCATTTCACCTGAAACTTACTCAGAGTTGAACAGGGGCGTATAAATGCCCCATATTTTATGGGAAAGATTCTGGGGGAGTAGATGAAAATATCCTCCCAGTTTTGGCTCAACTGGAATCTACAAAACTCCCTGCTTTGCTCATGTACCATTTGTTGGAAGGCCCAGGTGTACAGCTGCAGTAAGATGCTAGAGCCTGATCTCCTTTGAATCAGCAACTCCAGGGATAAAAATCTAACACACAGCCCAACAAGACAATGAATTATTCACTTCGAGCTTCTACAATCTCTCTGTCCCTAGAATGGATCATCGCTCAGGCTATAATTCAACCTCCTTCCTCCTTCCTCATTTCCCAACAGACGGTCAGGACTGAGTTCCAACTCTGGGAAGACATTCTAGCCCAGTGGCTGGGGCAGTAAGAGGTGTGGTGTCTGGATGCTGGATAGGAGTATTGCTGCTTGAGTTTAACTATTTTGAATGAATAAAGTCGAAGTCAGCATTGACAGCAGTGATTTATCTGCACTTCACAATTATTGAATTTAGATGCTTCATCCACTTGCTGATTTATTAAACTGCTCTCCCCTCCAAGGGAGAATCCAGAGCAGCTTCTTTGGCCCTAATGGATAGACACTTTGAGGCACATAGAGAACCCATTGTTGATAAGACTTCCTGTCTCACGTTGTCTTTGCACGGATAAAACTTCCATTATTTGTGTTTCCTTCACAGTCAATAACTCACCCTTTCCAGAGAAGGGTGGGGTTGTTGGCAAACACCTCTGAAGCTGTGGGGGTGGAAGTGTCAGGCCTGAGGAATGAGCTGTCTGCCACATGTGACTCCCTTTGCCAACCCCTCCGCTGTGTCTCCTCCCAGCTGCACAGCCCGAGGGTCCCAGGTTGAAGGGAGACTCTGGCCACCAGCTGGCCACACTGTGTTCACAGGTGCTATCACACCTGGGCTGCCTGTAGAAACAAACCCAGCCAGGACCTTGACCCACTCACAAAACAAGGCAGACTCTAAAATCCACCCAGTGAGGACTAATGGGAGGGGACATGCTGCTGAAATGAATTCCAGGCCTGGTTTGACCACCACCCTCATGTTTGGAGACAGACGGGCTGTGGGTTCTCTGTGCCAACAGTAATTGATGATTCCAAGTGGTGGATGGCCTGTTAATGAAAAGATTACTAGGCGGCAGCATTTCTGTTGTGGAATTTTGGCTCCACTTTGGGAAAACAAAAGTAGCTGGTGGGAAAAAAAAGGACAGAGCAAAGAAAGCCAAGTTCTCCTTGCTGAGGCACCAGCTAGAGGTTCATCTTAGATGTAACTTTCAAGGGCCATAGAAGAACAGATGAGGTGTAGATTAGTCATATCTGACAAAGGGAAAATAAAGCTGGTCTAAGCTGATGATAAATTAATGTCAGAAGGTATGATATGTAAGATTTCTGGAAACTTCTACAGGAGGCAAAATAATAGTAAATAACACGCACAGTTCTTGATCAGTTCCAAGCATATTCACAATCATTTCCATTGATTGGGGGTAGTGCTAATCAACAGATGAACTTCGAGGGGGAACTCAACTATAGGAGGAGGGAAAGTCATAAAACTTAGTTATTAGAAATAAAGTACATTATTGATACACTTAGAAGAAAATGGACTAGTTGGTAAGACTTTATAGAGAACATCTGGTATACTGAGGTCCTGTGGTTTTTCTCACTGACAGGAAGAAGTCAGTAGAGATAATAAATCTTGCAACTGCAGATCCAAGTTCTCTGTCTGTTTTACCCATTGGTGTTGCTGCCTAGAAGGAGCCTCGGGCAGAAACCCCTTCTCACCTGTGTACTTTGGCTTGCCTTGAGAGCAAGTGAAATGGCTGCTCTTACTCTTCCCCAGGAAACTTGGGTCTGCTTGGAGCAGAGTGACTAAAGTACAACAAAGAGCCAACATTTTTATTTGAGGCTTATAATCACTCCAGGAAGTAGATATTTTTGGTTCTATCTTTAAAATAAGCAAATGGAGGCACAGAGAGGTTGAGCATTCTGCCCAAATGCACACGTTCCGTGTTGCATCTTGCAGAGCTGAGACTTGAGTCCACTTGTTTCCATCTTTCCCCCTCAGCTCTTTCCCTGCATTCTACAAAGAGAATCAGGAGCTCTGAGGAAGATAAGGGCAAGTAGGTGGGATCTGAGGCTCCTGCCCCTAAATTAACTAGAGCTGCTTCTCCTCTGTTTTACACATGTTGGTTCCAAGTATGATCTTAGAGAAAAAGATCTTGTGCTAATAAAAATAATTTGAAGACCATTATAATAGACAAGTTAATTTTCCTTTAATGACTCCTGGATATGAAAATAAAATGAAAAATCAGAATGTTATCTGAAGACCTGGTTCTCATCTGTTAAGCCATTTTCTATGTAAACAATGCCTTTCACCAACCCAATAACAACATAAATGACAACATAAATGGGGTACAGATTCAAACAGACTGAGTTCTATACATGGTAAGTCCTCATAAACGTTGATTAAATTGAATTGGAAATTTCAAACACACTGGTAACTGTGGTTCATGGGTGAAACCCACATCGCCTCTCTGGAGGTCAGCAAAGGCCAGATGCTTATCTGGAATTCAGTATGAGGCCAGAAGAGGCCAGATTTACACTGTTATTTCTTGAAGGACAGAAACCTTCCAGCATTTTGGCAATTATTATTGGAAACCCACCCGGGGAGAAGGTAGTTTAAAACACAATTAGGATTCCATTTTAAGGAGAAATCATAAACCGCCCATTTAACGCTAACATTTGATCTACTGTGAAACAGAGAAGGGAGAAACTATTACAATTTTGCTAATACCATCAAAACTGATAAAGTGATTAAATGAGGCTACATGAAGGAAAAGCAGTCATCCCAAGCATTAGCCATCTAATAGCTGTGAATTCATTATTTGAGAGTGGAGAACTATTCTGAGAATCAGTGAAGTAGATCGGGGTGTTTTATGTGCACTCTGTGTGGGGACCCATGGATGCTCCTGGTGCTCAAATGGCTGGAGTGATCTCCAGAGGGGGGTGCATGCTCCCCAATGAAGGAGCACATGAAGTAGTACTTCTCTTTACATTCATTTTTATTTCATCTATTAAAAATGGCCATGTTGTGTGATTTTATAATGTCCATAATATATTAGTACAGAAGTCCAATAAATATAACTAAAGATATATAGCTCTCCTCACAACCCAAACCCTTGCTCTTTGAACTCAGACAATTGATCAATTCAGGTGAATGTTAGCATGAATCCTTTGCTATCCAAACTCTTACTACCTGCTATCAGAAACTCAGGAACCAAATAGATACTGACAACCTGGTACACCTCACCATCCGATGTGCTGTCTTAACTCAGAGAACGAATACACGTGGATAGTGAGGGATACTTGTGTGCAATTATGGAGATACCAGTTCTTTTTTTTTTTTTTAACTGATAACATGCACTATCAAAAGAACTTAGGAGACCACCAATGCCCACGGTGATTGATCTGACTGTGAGGCACAAGCAGATGGGCTTCCAGAAGCCAAAGAAGTTCTCTCTGACAGCCCCAGTGAAGGTGTATCTTTCTTGGGGATTAGGTTCTGAAATCAGTACATAAGGTGAACATACCTTATGGTCAAAATTTCCCTTGAAAATCCCTTAGGAAATGAGTACTTTGGAAATTGATAAGCCATCTCTTAGAAGTCCAACATGGTCAGTTTTCTATAATTTAGGAAAAGATCACTGTTTCTTCACTGAACCCTAGTAAAGATAGTGGGTTGCACTTTGGGGCTATATAGTACCAGAAATCTGTATCTTTAAACATTAGACTCAAACACAGAGCAGGAACACATATTATACAAGGCCCTGGAAGAGAGGGGTCCCCTGAGGAAGATTCAGTTCTAGTCTCCCCATCTCATGCTTCTCCAGGCTTTGCTCATGCAATGCAATGAGAATGGAATCCCCCTATTTGTTCATTACTATGGACAAGAGACTACTCTTTGCATTTGAGGGGGCATAGACAGAAATTGGAGATGCAGGTTGGGATATCCAAGCATGTGCATAAGACCCTCCCAGTGCAGGACTGAGTTGGGTCAGGGAGTTGGAAAAGGAATGAGCCATAGGCAGGGGTCTCTATCTGTACTCTTGTCCCAGGTCCCTCAAATATTGTGGCATACAAGCCATGATGATGGAACAAGGTCTAAAAGCAGATTACGCATCAATCTACCCCAGTAATTTTCCAATATAATTACACTTCTTTCTCAGAAAGCCAAAACTTAGTAAAAGCTAATGCATTAGGCTCTTTATTATGCATTTAACATGCATCATTTCTTTTATTTCTTTCAAGGAAGTATTGTCACCCCAACTTTCCTAAGGGGAACACTGAAACTTGGAGAAGTTAAGTAAATAATTGAGTCAGGATTTGTCACAGAACAATCTGACAAAATCCCACCTCCCTAGGAGTCCCTGACTCATAAGATTGTGTTAGCAAGAAACAGACCTCTTCTTAGCTTCTAACAATTCTAAAGGTGACACAAAAAGAAAAAAGAAAAAAATGTATACCCTCCAACAGAATGGTTAAGTTCCTTTCATTCAAACAAGACAGGATTGCACAGAACATGCATAAGTATTGTAATATGAATCACATTTGCAGAGGACATTTTCATTTTCTCTGCAGCCTGAGGCAAGGGGTTGTCAGTTATTCCTTCTAAGATTAATCTTTCTGCATCAGAGATATGGAGATTAAGGGTCCAGGGCAGGATGACTTATGCACACATGAATCTGATTTTCTATATGTTACTAAAAATTTGGTTCACAAAGCATTCCTTCCATCTGAAATCTCAGTGCCATGGTTTCTTGGAACTTATTGATGTGCCTGGGGGTGGTTTTCTCAAGTTTGCGAACAAGACCTCCAAATTTGCCAGCCCAAACTGGTTTTATAACAGCTGACTCTATTCTAGCATGAATTCAGCTAAAAACAATTTATAATAAATGAATATTTGTGAGCACATTCCATTACGAGGTGGTATCCCCATTTTATAGATAGTAAAACCAAGAGTCAAAGAAGTTGTGTAAATTGTCCAACGTGGTGAGGCCAGAGATCAAATCCCGATTCCACTTTGTGAGTCAGTTTCTGGCATTTTATAGCTGTAAAGCTCTGTTGTTTTCATCATCTCATGTGATTTTTTTCATTAACCCAGTAAACTGTGTGGGAATAAGGCAGTGGTGGAGGCTTCTCCAGCCTGCATTTCTTCACCTCCTTCTCCCAGAAATAGCATCTAGACATTTGTTTGCAAGCCCTGTCCCTTCTTAAGTCTCAGGTCTCCTCTCTGTATGGGATGGTGTCTCTCTCCTCTCCGGAGGGGCCCTGGTTAGTTTAAATTGCTCAGCTTGCCCCACCACCAGCAGTGATTTGTCAGGATGGGCATGTGAACCAGTTTGGCCAGTGAGTCACAGGGCTAGCTGCTGGGGCTTCCGAGAAAGAAGTTTCTTCATTGGTTCCATGGTAACTCCTGGAAGATTCTTCTTCCTTTGGAAGGTGTGGTATGTGGAGGAGAGGCCTGAAAATACTGTTGTCTTTTTTGCTACCATGAAGGCAGGCAGCCCAGGGGTGAAGTTGACCCACAGAGAGGGCAAATGGAGAGAACAGTGGGGGAATGGAGACAGAACTATGACATTGTGACTTCTGGATCAAGTCCCACCTAGCATTGTCATTTGTGCTTAATTCTGGTTGAGCTGATACAATAGGGTCTGTCTCTTTTCATTTTGCATAAAAGAAACTGAAGCTCAGAGAGATTAAATGTCACAGGTTCTGACAGCCAGAAAGGCATGTCTAGGACTGAAAACCTGTCCCTTGATTTCAAGTCCAGGGCTTCTTCAGTGTTTTTAAACATGCTTTCTCCAAACTTGGGTAAAAGCAATGATTTTTTTCTCCCCCCCCCCGGGGAAAAATCAGCAAACACCAACTCCATAGAAGGTTTATGGGGGAAAAGCCAGAAGAAATGGAAAAGAACAATAAATTCAATGTAATAGAAAGAGTTGTAACAAAGCCAATAGAATTGGAAATGGCCGATGTTGGGCATTCAGAATGAGTTCCATTAAAAATGTTGACTGATTTATTAGAAACCAGGGAGGCCATTTTAATTTTTTATAATTAGTAGGGGCCTCAAAATATTCCCATTAAGATGCCAAAACCTGTGGAGCAAACAAAAAGTGTATTAAAAAATGAGTGAAAGCATAAAATATTAACTTTAGAATGTACCTTAAACATCATCTCATCCTATCTCTCACCAATGAAGAAATGCCTTTTACTACATTCCTAATAGATTTCTATTCTGCCTCTGAATACCTCCATTGACAGAGATCTCACTATCCGACTAAGCAACAAATTTCATTTCTAATTTACACTGTCATCTGACTTAATTAATGAAAACTTAAATAATACAGATAAGCAAAAACAGTAATGTTGTGGAATAATATTTTAATATATTAGCTGGTGGTTTGTTCATTTGTTTTTTGCTTCTCAATATTTCCTATATCCTATAAACTATCCTCTGATTTGGTGAGCAACTTGTATGTTTTCTGCCCAGAAGATAGATGACCAAGCAGAATGCAGAGAACAAAGGACCAATTTCTTGGCTTTCAGTTTCAAATGCCTAAGTCATGGCACAAGTAATAGACTTAGAGATACAGATATAAAGCCAGACTATCTTGCCCTCAAAAAAAAAAGGAAAAAAAATTCACTAGACTGAGAAAAGGAAAAGAATCACAGGAGAAACAAAGAGCGCTTTGACATAACGTGGTGCCTAGAAAAAGACACTGAATCTTGGCCCACCTTGGTCAAACCCTGGGTAAGAGAGGACAGCAGAAATTCCAGATAGGCTGGAGGAAGTCAAGAGCCTGCTCCCCTTTTCTCAGCAGAGTCTGAGAAAAAGGGAAATACACCAGAGTAGAAACAGCCATGAGTTGCCTGGGAAAACAGGTCTTCAATGGCCCTGCAGGGTTTCTTGCAGCATGGAGTGGTGGAGGGCAGAGGGATGTGCCTCCAGCACCAAGAGGAGAGAGGGTATGGTACAGAGTTCTTGTATTTGGGAGGAGGAGGATTCCGTGGTGACCTGCATGGCCTCATGACATAAGACATCTCCAGGGAGACACTGGAGATGAATAATGACCCGGGTTACCCCACACCCTTTGCCAACATCATGGTTCTATATAACACCTCTGAAATGAAACATGATCCCACAACACCAGTTAGTTACTGATTTTTGGCTTTCCCAAGCCAAACCCCTTTTGGAGTTTTGGTAAAAGCCTTAGGAGGGGAAGATTTCCCTCTTACCACTGTCCTGTACCTTAGGCGGTCTGAGTGAGGACATGTGGTCTATGGTCACTAATTGAATTCTTCTGTCTAGAATTCTGACTCTTGAGCAAGAAAAACAAAGACAAAGGGATGATGACATCAGCCTGGCAGCTAGGGTCACAATGGTTCAGCCAAGATGGACTTGGAGATTGAATCATGTACCTCACAAAAGACATATTCAAGTCTTAATGCACATTCCTGTGGGTGGGAACCCATTTATAAACAGACCTTTGAAGTTGTTATTTCAGGTAAGGTGTGGATTCATTTATGAACAGGATCTTCAAAGATCCTACTTAGATGTGGCTCAACTGAATCAGGGTGGGTCTTAATCTGTAGCCTGGAGACTTTATAAAGAGAAGGAATTTGGATGCAGTCAGAAAAAGCCACAGAGAGAAACCAGACACCAGTGGAAGCCAGAAGCCAAGAGGAGAGACAGATCACCCTGCGTTGGAGGACTGCCATCACCAAAATGCTACCGTCTCTGGGAGGAACTGTGGCCTTGCCAACATCTTGATTTTGGACTTCTAGCTTTCAAAACCATGAAATAGTACATGCTTGTTGTTTAAACCAACCCATTGTGTAGTATTTTTCATAGCAGCTCTGACAAACTAAGACACTGGCTGAGGCTACATGTTGGTCAACTATTCCTGCTGCCTAGCTTTACTTGGCAATTACTGACTCTGTAAGCTACCCAATACCTTCCAGTGAATTCCCCTTTTGAGTAAATAGTCAGAATCTGTTTCTGTTTCTTGCAAGTAACCAATATAGAAATTTGTACCAGGGAGTATGTTGCAAGAAGATCCTTAAGTGAGAAGGGCTTTATGGTAGAAATCTGGGATTGATTATCTGATTCTGTTGGGGGACTGAAGGCAGTGAACATCCTTTCAGTATTTAGAGATAATCTAGAAGCCATGGCTTACAGTAGCAGAAAACCTATATGATCACCTGTGGTCATTTGGATGAAGTGCTCATGTAAAGCAAGGTTTCAGCAGACTTGTGTAACCATTGCCTTGTGACAGTATAGAAGGCAGGAGGATTTCAGTACTGCGGCATAGAATGGCTGCTTCTAATGACCCTGGATAGCTTATTAAAAGAGAATGGCAAGTTCAAATCCTCAAATTCTCAATTTAAAGCATATACTAACACCCAGGAACTTTCTGTGGTGATATGAAATGATTTTCCAACTTCTAAAACCACATAGCTGAGAAAATTAAATATAAATTCAAATTTGACTCTGAGATTTGTACAATTACAATATTGCCTCTTAGGAGAAAGTTAAGGCACTGATAGGGCAAAACCTGGAAAGAGGGGATATGGGAAGAATCAGAACTCACTGAACTTCCCATGCCAACCAAAGCACCGGTTCTTCTTTGTCTGTTGAGTCTGTTTGTTTTTTGCTCAAAGATACTGTTACTCTCATATCCAAAAGAGTTACACTGAAAGGAGTCAGGTTTTTTTATGTCTTGTAGCATTCCTCCCTGTCTCCAGAATCGGGCATAGATTCCTGTGGGGAAGGTGAATAGTAAAACGTCAAACCTAGATGAAGAAGGCCTGTATAACAAATGATTTGCAAGACTTTGCTAATTTGCTCTTCCAGAGAATATGTATGGGAATGGATTCTATAGGCTCTTGAGTAAGGACAGAGGAACATTCTTTTAGACCAAGTAGAAGCTATTGATACGGATGCACATTTAGCAGAGACTCTGGGTTTCCTTGTGAGCTTGAGCAGCTGGGAGTAGACATTGTTGTTTATTCAGTTAGTTGACAGATATCTGGACTCAATGGTGGCCAACACTAAACAGATTTGAGATGTCATAAATTCCTTGATATTCAAGTAAAGGAAATAATCCAACAACTCTGAGAGATAGGAATGCTGGAGTGAATTTATCATGTGCAACTTACCCTCTCACTCCTTAACTATGTCTCCCAGGAGAGCTCAGAGGACATTCTCTTTGCCAAAGTCTTGAGACATACCATGAGGAGGGGAGTACCAGCATCTTGGAGGAGCACCAATGTGACTGCTGTCTGGAAGCTGGGGAGACTGATGGGAGAAGCAGTGGTTATGGGCTCCCTGGATTTAGTGGGAATGGGAAAGCCCCAGGGCAGCAGAGGTCATGCAGCAGCTCTTCAATGGCAAAGGTGGAAGCTAGCGGGGGAATCCTCCCTCCCCCTGCCTGAAGGGCAAAACAAGGGCTTGTGGCTTTAATCCAGCCACTGAGTTCTCCAACCCAGAATTCTGAATCTGGAGCAAGTACAACAGAAATGAAGAATGGTGAGATCACATTGGAGGACCTTAGGATAAAGAACCAACTACTCAATCCTACTTAATTCAACCTTTAATTTTTTACAAAGCAGCACACAATCAAACCTTTACTATCCTTCCAATTTCATCTTGCTCTGCTCTCCCACTCATTCACTAGGCTCCAAACACATTGGCCTTGGTTCAGTTCCTTAAATGTGCTCTGATTTTTCCCTCCTCACAGCTTTTTCACGTACTGTTTTGTCTGCTGGAGCTATTCTCCCCCAGCTCTTGGTCTGGAGAACTCCACTTGTCCTTCACATTCCAGGTAAAATAGCTCTTCCTTATTAGGCCTTTCCTTTTATAATCTACTTATTTTCCTCTATAGCTCTTATCACAATGTTAATTACATTTTAATGTATGTCTGCTAATGTCTGCTTATAATCCTCTAGGTTTTATGAGGGGAGGAATCATTTCTACTTCATTCCTTCCTGAATCTGCTGCTGTTGACTTCTAACAGTGGGCCCAACAGAGAGATGGTGCTCAAAATCGATTTGCTAAACGGATGCTATATATATGCTGTTTTGATTGTTTTTCCTCGCTTGTATAATGAGGACATCTTTTCATGTCAATAAATACATAGAGTCACATTTAATAGTATTCTACAATAGGGATGATAACAACTGTCTTTATTTGAGTACAACTATCTGCAAGATCCTTTTGGAAGGGCTGTACATGTGTTAATTCATTGAATCTTCCCCAAATCCTATGGGGTAGATACTTGTATTATTCCCATTTTACAAATGTGGAAACTGAGGCATAGAAAAGTTAAGTAACCTTCCTCAGAGTCTCATAACCAGTGTCCTATGCATCCAGAATTTGAACCCAAGCATTCTGACTCCAGATCCTATGCTCTTAAAGCCATTTCATTTGAACGATCCCTTATTGATATACAATTGTTGTTTATAACTTTGGGCAATTGTAAATACTGAAATTAACCCTCCTAAAATTACATCTTTGCACAATTGCCCAATTATATTTGAAAATATGCTGTCAAATTTCCCACCGGAATGTTTCCCATCAGTAGTATGAGATACTCTTGCCCCATACCCTTTGTGCTTCTTCATATTTGAAAAATTAACAGGAGAAATAGAATTGCCAGGTTTAGTAAATAAAGAAGTAGGATACTCAGTTAAATTTGAGTTTCAGGTAAACAATGAATAATTTTTTAGTTTGAATAATTTTTAGTATAAGTATGTCCCAGGCAATATTTGGGGCATACTTCTACTAAAAAATTACTCATTGTTTATCTGAAATTCAAATTTAAATTCAAATTTAAATTTATCTGGGCATCTTGTGTTTTATCTGGCAACCCCAAGGCTAAAATGAGTACCTCGTTTAAATTCCTCTGCCCAACACTCAATAACTTTAATCATTACAAAATGTTTTTATCAAGCATTAATGGGGTGCTGGGCACTGTGAATATAAAAAAGAATCCAGTCCAGGCCGTCAACGAGTACACTGGTTAGTGACACAAACAGACATTTAAACAGATAAATAGGGAAGCGGGTGTGGCTCAGTGGATAGAGCCCCCGTTTACCATATGGGAGGCCCGGGTTCGAGTCCCAAGGCCTCCTTGTGAGGGCACGCAGGCCTGAGGGGTGCAGTGGGCTGATGCAGCAACCTCACGGCAGGAAGCAGGTGTGGCGCAATGGATAGAGCACCCATTTACCATATGAGAGGCCCCGGGTTCGCTTCCCGGCGCCTCCTTGTGAGGGCAGGCCGGCTCGCGTGGCGCCGTGGGCTGATGTGGCAAGACCTCACAGC